>UELW01000127.1:70000-137500 GCA_900490495.1 Danionella dracula | reverse complement strand
GTGACCCACAAGAGACCACATGACTGGTGAACACAAAAGGAGCAGTCATGTGACCCACAAGAGACCACATGACTGGTGAACACAAAAAACATCAATCATGTATGCAAAACACTTTTAAACATTAAACAAAAACATTAAATGAAAGGCGTGAAAAAAAACAGTAACAAAAGACAAGACACAAAAGACTGTCGCGACGTGTAACCAGAATCAAGTAACGAGAGTTTATGAGCAGGCTTTGAGCATTTTAGATTATGTTGAGTCGTTCTTCTGTTCTGGTACTGGGACTGATAGAGCGAGTTCATAAAAACCAGGAGAGAATAGACCATCAGGACATAATATCATTCAGGAGACAAACTTTAGCATGAATAACTGAGAGGGTGATTCAACAGCGCACTGTACTTTCTGTCCTGGATTAGACCCTCATGTTTTTAACCAATCCCTCAGCTGCAGACGACAGAGCAGAGGACGAGAGAGAGAGCGAGCAAGCGAGCGAGGGATGAAGCTCAGGAGGTGAATGTTCTGTTAATTTCAGCACTAATAGTCACCTGAACAATCACAGACAAAATCTCTGTTACGTCATTTCCATTCTCTACCACTAGAACTCTAACAGAGAGAGAGAGAGAGAGAGAGAGGAGAGAGACGTAAGACGAGAGACGGTCTTGGTTGTGAAGACGACTCGGTGCTCATCTCTGCCCTAACATACCGTAGCTTCCCCCAGAGGTGGATGTATTAATAATGACTTTTGTCGAGAATGTAGATTGGACTGGATCGTAGGCACTACTCTCCTCATCTTATTGTTCTCAAGGTAGAACTCGCCTGCCAAGGGCCGACCCCGGGAATTTTAGCCCAAATGACCCTTGTTTGACTTCGGTTCATTCAAGACGTCTCCCTTGAGCCCGTGTCGGAGATTTCCGGGGTATGAATGGAACCGGACCCGATAAAGATCGATTATGAGATAGCATTTTCAACATTAACGTATCTCGTTTTCATGGCTCGCCAGGTAGAAGTGGCCCCAGAGGAGAAGGTTTGAGTAGGCCAACAAGGATCTTTTGCAGACCGCCCCGAATTACGGTCTAACTAGACCTGTAGTCCTGAATGAGAGACCTTCGCCACCGGTCGATGATGATAGCGGGTGTTGGGTGAAGAGAGGTAGAAGACAGAGAAGAAAAGAAAGAAAGAAAGAAAGGGAGAAAGTGGAGGAAGAGAGGAGAGGGATAGTGCGAGAGAAAGAGTGAGAGAGGAGATAGAGCGATATATATATATATATATATATATATATATATATATATATATATATATATATATATATATATAGAGAGAGAGGGAGAGAGAGAGAGGGGAGAGATAGAGAAAGAGAGAGGAAAAGAGAGGAGAGAGAGAGAGAGAGAGAGAGAATACAGGGCTCGGACAGAGAAACTAAATCTAAGCTCTCAGATCATGTCTCTGATCAATCTCATCATCAGGACTCAATGTGAACGTCGGTCATCTCTCAGCGAGAATAAACAGGTGACCATAGCAACCACAGACCAGCATCAGTGCGAGGCTAATTCTGCAGCAGCTCATATTTATAACTTCTGCTCAATAATTAGTTATTCTGAGGTGTAGCTGCGGAGCCTCGTGAGACGGGTGAGCATGGGAATCACATGGCAGCAGGTGAACACACGCGTGCACACGACTGATTACAGGATCATTTTAAAGCTCCATTAGCCTGCGCTCAAAACAGCGAACCCCCCCCCCCCCCCCCCCCCCCCCCCGCAAGAGGAGAACGACTCCTTAAACTGTTCCCGCGATCTCACAGCTCTCGTTCACTAGCGCAGCGATGGGGTACAGGTACCTGTGATCAGCTCAAACACTGCTGCAGAGCACAGAGAGATGGACACACACCCGAAACAGTGATCAGGTAAACTTTAATAAAGAAGAAATCCAGAGTGGAATGTTTCGCTGAAGATTCAGGAACCGTGGATGCTTCACATGTATCTGTTTCGTACATACTCGCGGTACATGAGCGTGTCGGAGTGTGTCAGGCTCTGGGTGACTCCTTGGCCCATGTGGACGTGGTTCTGGAACACCTCCCGGCTCGACTCATCCACCACCGGCAGGTGCACCTCTACGATGCTGCCGGAGGCGAACACGGAGACAGGCGCGCTGCACACACACAAAAGCAGCTCTGCTCAGACACCATGGGGCTACAGATGCTCTGCGCTCTCCTCTCTCGCCTTGTTTGAGGCTTTTTTTAAGCAGCACAAACACACGCACGTGCGCCGCTGTGACCTTTACACCCAAGCAGGAGGTGACACCTTGCTCAAGACCCAGTCTGATCAATTAGAAAACACTGCTAAGGTCTAGAAGAATCAGCAGAGCTGCATCGTTACTGGAGCGAGAGAGAGAGAAGATGTTATGCAACCTCAGGAAGCACACACACTCTTGCCTTATCAAGAGGGAACTTATGTAGCTGCTCACTTTTAAAAAACAGAAATTACCTTCAAAATGTATTTTTGAGCTCCTCATTTATAATCTGATTTTTTTTTAAAGTAACTTGGCTGTTTTGAGAAATGAGCCTTAGGAGATCAGGAGGAGATCAGGAGGAGATCAGGATGAGAGCAGGAGAGGAGCAGGAGGAGATGGGGAGGAGATTGGGAGGTGATCAGAAGAAGACCAGAAAGAGATCAAAAAGTGGTCAGGAGGAAAGCAGGAGATGGGGAGGTGATCAGGAAAAGATCAGAAGGTGTTCGGGAGAATATCAGAAGGATATCGGGAGGTGAGAAGGTGGAGATCAGGAGAAGATCAAGAAAAGATCAGGTGGTGAGCAGGAGGACATCAAGTGGAGATCAGGAGGTGATCAGGAGAAGGTCAAGAAGAGATCAGGTGATGATCAGGAGGGGATCAGGAGGTGATCAGGAGGGGATCAGGAGGTGATCAGGAGAAGATCAGGAGGCGATCAGAAGGAGATCAAGAAAAGATCAGGAGGTGATCAGGAGGAGATCAAGAAGACATCAGGTGATGATCAGGAGGGGATCAGGAGGTGATCAGAATGAGATCAGGTGTTGATTAGGAGGTAATCAGAATGAGATCAGGTGTTGATCAGGAGGTGATCAGAATGAGATCAGGTGTTGATCAGGAAGTGATCAGGAAGTGATCAGGAAGAGCAGACGGCTGAGGAGCTGCTGTTAGCCTCTCTCGCTCCTCTGATGCTTAGTGTGTGCTCTTAGCAGTCCTCAGCAGCAAGCATGAACCCGTTCTGCTCCAAACCCTGAGCCTTCATTCAGAATCCAATCGATCATTTTCAGAGCTGTTGATCTCTATTGTAACTTGTTTGCTGTGTAAACAAGCTATGAACCAGAGAAGCTGCAATAAACCTAGACACTCTGAGCATAAAAGAGCAGTTATCAATAATTATTGATTAGTTTCTCTGTGTTTCTTTGTTCTGATAGTGTGATTGATCTCAGGAACACTGATGATCACACTCACAGGCTGATGATGGCGTCTGGGTTCATCATATCATCGTTTCGATCGACCTTGTGCTGGTTCTGACCCAGATGAGCAAATCTAGAAGGTAGAGAGAGCGAGAAAGAGAGAGAATAACAATTTTAAAAGGTTATAATTTCACACAAAACATTTCCAGTCTATAAAAAACATTCTTTAGAAACCTTAAATAAAATGTGTGAAATATAAAACAAACATTTAGATTTCATTTATTGCTTCAACTAAAAGCCTCACAAACCCCATCATACAACGAGAGAAAGAAGATCGAAGGCAGAGTGGTCTACAGTACATCAGATGAGACATTAGTAAAGCAAGACAAGTGGACAAGACAAGAAGGAAAGCAAAAGTAGAACCAAGCAAGACACAAACTGCTACAGGTGAGAAGAACAGACGAAACAAGATGGGTCGAGCAAGACAAGAGAATAACAAAGGAACCATAAACACAGTGGCTAGACAAATACAGAAAGAGAACCTATGTAAAACAAGACAAGATGGGAGAGGGAGAGGAACAGACGGACAAAGAACAAGAGATGAGACAAAGCAAGGGTAAGACAAGACAAGGGCTTAAATAAGGACAGCGCAAGAAGCAAGAGAGAAGACAATGGGAGTGATAGAGATAGAGGTGAGAGAAAGGGCCAAGAGAGAGAGGGCAAAGAGTGAGAGAGAAAGAGAAAGAGAAATAGAAAGTGAGAGGGAGGAGAGAGAGAGAGAGGGGAGGAGTGGAGAGAGGACAGAGAAGAGAGATGAGACTAGGCAAGGGTAAGACCAGAAATTGCAATAAACTGAAATACAGCAAGACATCAATGATAAGAACATAAAAACAGAGCAAAGCAAGCACAGACATGAGAGAGAGAGAGAAGAAGAGAGGGAGAAGAGAACACGAGACCAGGTCAGGAAAGCAAGACGAGAGAATCGCTTCAGTTGCAGGCGTTTCAGTTTCTTTGTCCAAACAGTAATAGTCATATCTCTGATTATGATAGCGCTCTGTGTACTGTGACCTTCTCAGAAGAAGAGGTGTCTGCTCAATCTGTTTCTCACATGGATCTCACTCTTTTATTACTGAGCACAAAATTAATCCATGCGCTGTGAGGAGAGCATAACAGGAACGCACACGTGAGGAGGTTTCTCTAGAAGCAGAGAATGAAGCTTCTCGAGGAGCCCAAAGATGCTCTATTCATTGTCAGAACAAAGAGAGAGCGGCGACAGCCAATCAGAGCTCACACAACAACCACCCTGTCTCTGACACATTCCTCCTTCATTCAGAACCTCTATCAGACCTTCCAGGATCAGAATGTTCAGAGAAGATCGATGATTCCTCTCCAGAGCAGATTCAAGAGAAACCAACACGACACACTGTTCGTCCTTTATTAAAAGCAGAAAATGAAGTGTGAGCGACAGCAAGCGTCCCTAACCTGTGATAGACGATCAGATCCTCCTCTGAAGGGCTGAGGAGAAGGTCAAGGCCCAGACTCTCTTCAAAGTTGGGGAGAACCTGATGCAGCGGCGCCAGAGGAGCAGGAGGGAGGTCCTGGGGGAGGAGAGAGAGAGAGGTCTGGGTCATAAACTGAGGTAAGAGACTGGAGGTCACTGACAAAAGTCAAAGATCACCAGAAACATCAGGTGGTGTAGGTCACAGGACCAGTTAAAGGTCAAACTCTTAGATTCAACATCAATTACTAGTCACAGATCAGAAACAAAGTCATAGACAGGTTAAAAGTCACAGATTCCAGTTCAAGAAAATACTTTAATGTCAGTGGTTAGAGTTGAGAGGTCACAGATGAGTTATACCAATAAGGTTGAAGGTCACAGAAAGAGGGTAAAGACCACACTAAGGTCAGAGGTGAGTTAAAGGTCACATAGGTTGCAATCGGAAGTTAGAGATCATACTTCTAGGTTAAAGGTCACAGTTCGGTATTAGAGGTGAAAGAGAGGTCATGGAAGGATGTCAAAGGTCAGAAACAAAGTCATGGACAGAGCTTAGAGGTCACAGATTACAGTTTAAGATGATACTTCGATGTCAGTGGTTAGAGTTGAGGTCACAGATAAGTTATACCAATAACATAAGTTAAAGGTCACAAGTAGAGGTTAGAGATTACACTGAGGTCAGATAAAGGTCACAGAGAGATGTTAGATACCACACTGAGGTCAGAGGTCACAGAAAAAGTTTGATATCAATAGATATAAAATAAAATAAAGAAGAAAAGAAATAAAATAAAATACAATTATAGGTGAGAAAATGAGGTCACAGATGGTCAAAGGTCAGAGTTAGAGAGTGTAGGTCACAGATTCAAGTTTGAGATCACACTTCTAGGACTCCACACGACACTGCAGTCCACTTCGACATGTAATCACCTGTGTTTACATAGAAACCTCTTCCTTCTAAGTATGATCTGAACCATTTTATCACAGTTCCTGAAACACCAACATAGTTTTCTAGTCTATCAAGAAGGATTTTGTGATCAACTGTGTCGAAGGCAGCGCTCAGATCGAGTAGAACCAGGACAGTCACTTTTCCTGAATCGGTGTTTAACCGGATATCATTGACTATCTTCAGTAGAGCTGTCTCTGTGCTGTGATGAGCTCTGAAACCAGACTGATAACAGTCCATGTGTTCATTTTGGGTCAGGAATTCAATCAGTTGTTTTGCCACAATCTTTTCCATAATTTTACTAATAAAAGGGAGATTTGAGATGGGCCTGTAGTTGCTCAGTACAGTATTATCTAAGTTTGTCTTTTTCAGTAGTGGCTTTACAACTGCGGTTTTAAGAGATTTGGGAAAGAGCCGGAGCACAAAAGGTGTTTATCATTTCTAAGAGGTCCTTTTCTAGACTCCATTTTTTCTAGAACCATTTTAAAAAAGAAGAGTGTCAAGACTGCATGTTGATGTTCTAAGGTTCTGAACCGTTTCTATTAATGTTTTGCTATCGATTATATTGAAGACTCTCTTTATAAAGGTCGTAGTGGATGACAAGTTTGGATTTTCTCCACTTTTTCTTTTCCTGCAAAGTCTTTTCACACTTTGAACTTTTGTTGGATTTCTCCAGGGTGTTTTTTGGCCCAGGTTTCTTCTTGACCGTTAGAGGTGTGATATCGTCTATAATGAGCTTGATTTTTACATTAAATGCATCAAGAAGAAGATGTGCCAGAAGTGATGCTTGGTGTTTGAGATATGGCATGTATAAACATCTCGCTAGTGTTATCGTAAATGTGTCTCTTAATAACAGAAATTGATTTTGCATGCATCAACAAAAATACAGAAGTGATCAGACAAAGCAACATCTTGCACAACGGTGGATAGAATATTTAAACTCTTACTAATTGCTAAGTCCAGTGTGTGACCGTGACTCCTGAATTTGTTGGGTCAAGTTTAAAATATTGTTGAGTTCTTTGGCAGCGTTATTATCATGCTTGTAAATGTATATATTATAATACCCAGCGAGGATAAAAGAGTCAAACTTCGAAGAGATGGCTGAGAGCAGTTCAGTGAAATCATCGGTAAACCCTGTAGTGTACTTTGGAGGCCTGAATAAGGTGGTGAGAAGAACCCCTTTTGTGCCTTTTAACTCAAATATTCAAAATATGTGTAATCCGCAAGATTGACCTGTTAGCTTTCAAAAATGTTCTTGTAAAAACTTGAAACTCCGCCTCCTTTCTTATCAGAAGGAGAGGATGACTATATAAGAAGTTTCCTGGTGCAGCCTCGTTTAGTTTGGTTTCACTACAGCTATCATCTAGCCATGTTTCAGTTAGCAACATAAAATCTAAGTTATGTGTTAAAATAAAATCATTTAGAAGGCGTGCCTTGATTCTGAGTGACCTAACATTTAGAAGCTCTTACTTTTACAAAGAGAAGTCACGGAAGTTGGAGATCAGAGGTGAAAGTTCAGTCACAGAGGAGTGAGACGAATGAGGTTACATAAAAAGTTATACATCAAGAGTGACAAACAAACAACTACAAATAAAATTAAATTAGAGGTGAGAAAACGAGGTCACAGATAGAGGCTGGAGTCAAATGTCACAATCAAAGGGTGTAGGCCACACAAATTAAAGGTCACAGTTGGACATTTGAGGTCAAATATAGGTCATGGAAGTCAAAGGACAGAATGAGAATGAGTAAGAGGTCAAAGGTCATGGTAATGTTAGAGATCTCATAGTCAGACTCAGAGGTCACAAAAGAGGTTTAGAGTAACAGGCTAAACTGTGAGCAACACAAAATCATTAAAAGTAGTAGTTTAATCCAGATAAAGTTTTAGATGGTTTACAGGTGCGGTATATCGTTACATAAAGCCTCAGCGTCTGCGCACACTGGAGTGTTTGGGCTGCTGCTGCGCTCGTCCATCATCACCCTGCAGCAGCGAGTGAGACTAATTACGCTCTAACGAGGTTTCACACATCTCCATATTGATTCGGCGGCTGAGATTACTCTGGTGGAACACGTGAGACGCCAGACGCTCGTATTTCAGCGCTCGCTCCTGAGAGATGAAGCTTCGCTCAGGAATAACACCAGAGGAGAGGAAGAACGGACCCTGCTCTGATCCTGTTATTAATTACAGGTCACGTGATCACAAACCAACCAACGCTGTAAGTTCACACCGGGACGAGAGAAGAAAAACAATACATAATAAAAAGGAAAAAATAACAATAAACATCTGTTTGAAAGAGGAGAAAGGACTGTGCAGAGAAGAAAGACAACAAGAGGACAAGGTACAGCAAGACAAGAGGAGTAGTGAATAGAAAAACAAGGAAAAAAGTACAAGTACCAGTAACAAAAAAGAACCAGACTGAAGAAGAAATACAATTGAATAAAGCCAGGCAAGAAAAGAAGATTACAAAATAGAAAAACAAAAAAAGGCCAAAAGTAATAGAAAAGAACCAGACTTAAAAAAGACAAGAGAGGGACTGGCAAGACAATTACATAAAACAAGATCAAGCTGTATGAACACATTTCACTGCAAGACAACAGACCAAGACAAGAGGAGATATTAGAGAAAAGAATATAAAAATAGGATGACAAGACACAAATGGAAGAAACCGTGAGGTAACGTAAGAGAAGAAAACACAGAGCAAGGTAAGCGAACAGCTGAAGATGAGCAAGATGTCAAACAGAGACTGACAAGACAAGAATAGAAACAAAAGATGAGACAAGAAAGGAAAAGCAAAACATAAAAACAAAAACAGAGAGAAAGAAGGATGAGAAATGCAAGACAAGATGAAGAAGCAACAACATGAAGGAAAGAGCAATGCAAAGATAAATTAAGGAAAGGCAAGATAAACAAAATACATCACAATAGGAAAGAACAAAGAAGGGAGGAGAAAGAGAGAGATATAGAGAACGGAGAGGGAGAGAAAGAGAGAAGAGAGAGAGAAAGAGAGGAGAGAGCAGAGAGAAATAGAGATTTTTTACAGCAACATTTATTACAGAATCGACAACATTTACTCATTTGCAGATAAACCTTTACGCTAGTATCTTACTCATAACAATCATAGAAGATTAGTTCACCATCAGCGATATGAGCCAGTGCTCTGTTAATGCGCCATCTTTCACTGAAAGTCTTTAAATCATTAATGGATTGATGGTTTAAACATTCAACCACAATTCTACATTTCACCATGTTTGCAAAAAAATGATACAACGTTTTGACATGAGTCTTCCTCCATCAGAGAAGGGAGAGAGAGAGAAAGAGAGAGAGAAAATGTAAAGTGAGAGAGCGAGAAAGGAGGAGGGAAAGAGAGAGAAAGAAAGGAGAGGAGGAGAGAGAAAGGAGGGGGGAAAGAGGAGAGAGAGAAAGAAGGGAGAAAAAGAGAATGTAAAGGGACAGAGAAAGAAGGGAGAGTGGGGAGAGAGTGAAAGAGTAGAGAAAGAGAGAGAAAGACATGAGGAATGAAGAGAGAAGGGAGAGGGAGAGAAAGAGGAGGGAGTGAAGGATGGAGATGGAGAGAGAGAAGAGAAAAAAGAGAGAGAGTGGGAGAGAAAGAGGAGGGGAGAGAGAATGCACAGTAGAAAAGAAATCAAAGAAAGGCAAAAGCACAAAATGAAAAAGATGAAAGAGAAATGTTAATAAAAAGAGACGCAAGAGAAGTGTGCTTTATCCCAGAGAGCCTCGTTCATTCATCTCTCCTCCATTAATGTCACTCTCTCTTTTTCATCCCTCACTCGCTCACCCGGCGTCTCTCAATGTAAATAAATCCAAATAGTCCGGTCGTCATGGAAACACCACGGAAACCTTGAGTCACTCACACGTGGAGAGCAAGCGAGCGAGCGAGCGAGAGAGCGAGAGAGAGAGAGAGAGAGAGAGACAGAGAGAGCGAGAGAGAGAGAGAGAGAGAGACAGAGAGAGAGAGAGAGAGAGAGACAGAGAGAGAGAGAGAAGAAAGAGAGCCGCTGAGTTCATCTGCACACTCATAAATCCATTCAGCGCTGAGACGATGAAACTGAAACCCCGCAGACTCAGAATTCAGCCGTTTTAGTTTTAATGTCAAACACATTTCCTGGTTTTCATCGATCAATGAAGTCAAAGCTGTGATTCTCGATCGAGTGTCTCCAACAACAGCCTGAACTCAGGCGCGCTGCAGAAAACCTAACGCCGCTGTTTCGGCTTCAGCGTCCCCCGTTAGCAGAGCTCCTGCAGACCGCTGATAACTGATCAGCCCCCAGAATCAATACAAATCTAATCAGTTCAACTCAAATGGTCAAATTTGAACAAGAACGACAAAAAATAAACAAAAATAACAATTTAACGAAATTGTCTTCAAATAAAATTTAAATACATTTAATACACAACTTATTTTAACAGAATTTTTATAAAATAAGGTATATATTAGTGCTGTCTATAATAAATATTTATATATTAGTCCTGTAAAAAGTAATGCGTTATCGCTTGTGATAATTTCAATTGTACAATGCGCAAGAAAAAATGAACACGGTTTCAGTTTTTCCTGTTGTGGCTGACGTGCTTTAAACAAAGTATGAATAAGAATTAAGCACTTTGTATGACAATGAGAAAGCACGGAGGATGAACACGTGACACACTCTCTGGGACCGCTGGCTTCTGTGAGCGATGACAGCTACCGAGGCATCACTGCACTCGTTGTTGACATTGCATTCATTCGCTCTAACTGTCTCTAAAACTGAGGAACACAGTCTCGAAGTGGTGAGAGCAAGGAAAAAGCAAGGACACGTTAAAGCACTCTTACGGTGCTCGTAATATGTTTGCTGTTAAGAGATTAATGTTACTTTCATGTGAACATCGGTCCTGCACGGCCCTCATGCTGCACCGAATGGTCAGGTTTCCATTCACGCAGCGGTTTTGAAAGTGTGCATCCTAGATTGTTGGGCACTGTGTGCGTACGTGTGTGTCTATACGTGTGTGTGTGTGTGCCTGTGAGCGTGTGCGTACGTGTGTGTGCCTGTGCATGCGTACGTGTACGCGTGCGTAAGTGCGTGCGTGCGTGCGTGCGTGCGCATGCATGCGTACGTGTGTGTGCATACGCGTGTATGCGTGTGCGTATGCATGTCTGCGTGCGTGTGCATGTGTCCACTGTCAAGGTATGCTGCATGAAATAAGTCTAAAACAATTTTTAAAAGTTGAATTTGAAAAATTGTGTAATTAATTACTTATTTTTTTTAATCGATCGACAGCACTAATTTGTATATATACACATAAATTTGATATTGAATGAATATAGTGATTTCAATACAATACAAAATTTATTGAATTTAGATATCATAAAATGACCTTCAGTTGTGTTTCACCTGAGCTTCAGTTGAGTTTTACCTGAGCCTCACCTGAGCTTCACGTAAGGTTAGCCCAAGCTTCCCCTGACCTTCAATTGAGCCTTCCTCTGAGCCTTCACTTGAGTTTCACTTGAGCTTCACCCGAGATTCACCTGAGCTTTACCCGAGCCCTTCCCTGAGCCTCACCTGAGCTTCACCTGAGGTTAGCCCAAGCTTCCCCTGACCTTCACCTGAGCCCTTCCCTGAGCCTCACCTGAGCTTCACCTGAGGTTAGCCCAAGCTTCCCCTGACCTTCACCTGAGCCCTTCCCTGAGCCTCACCTGAGCTTCACCTGAGGTTAGCCCAAGCTTCCCCTGACCTTCACCTGAGCCCTTCCCTGAGCCTCACCTGAGCTTCACCTGAGGTTAGCCCAAGCTTCCCCTGACCTTCACCTGAGCCCTTCCCTGAGCCTCACCTGAGCTTCACCTGAGGTTAGCCCAAGCTTCCCCTGACCTTCACCTGAGCCCTTCCCTGAGCCTCACCTGAGCTTCACCTGAGGTTAGCCCAAGCTTCCCCTGACCTTCACCTGAGCCCTTCCCTGAGCCTCACCTGAGCTTCACCTGAGGTTAGCCCAAGCTTCCCCTGACCTTCACCTGAGCCCTTCCCTGAGCCTCACCTGAGCTTCACCTGAGGTTAGCCCAAGCTTCCCCTGACCTTCACCTGAGCCCTTCCCTGAGCCTCACCTGAGCTTCACCTGAGGTTAGCCCAAGCTTCCCCTGACCTTCACCTGAGCCCTTCCCTGAGCCTCACCTGAGCTTCACCTGAGGTTAGCCCAAGCTTCCCCTGACCTTCACCTGAGCCCTTCCCTGAGCCTCACCTGAGCTTCACCTGAGGTTAGCCCAAGCTTCCCCTGATCTTCACCTGAGCCCTTCCCTGAGCCTCACCTGAGCTTCACCTGAGGTTAGCCCAAGCTTCCCCTGACCTTCAGTTGAGCCTTCCTCTGAGCCTTCACTTGAGTTTCACCTGAGCTTCCCCTGACCTTCACCTGAGCTTTACCTGAGGTTAGCACAAGCTTTCCCAAGCTTCCCCTGACCTTCACTTGAGCATCACTTGAGATTTCCTCTGAGCCTTCACTGAGCTTCCCCTGACCTTCACCTAATCACCTGAGCTTCACCTGAAGATCACCTGAGCATCACTTTAGCTTTCCCTGAGCTTCATCTGAGCTTCCAGAAGCTCTTTTGATCTTCAGCATCCTCAGCGCAACCAGCCATCTTGCAGCACCCTGAACCCCTCCTTCACCTAAACAATGGGAATAAGCTTAAGGAGAGCGTGGCAGTTTCCTTGGTGGTTGATAGGTAGTAACTGTGCAGTAAATGCACCTTATGTAGATATACTACATTGTTACTCAAGAAAATAAAGGATGCAACTATTCAGAACATGTTCTAGGAGACGCTTGGTGGTTGCTAGGGTACTGCAAACAATTGCTAGGGACATATGGCAAGTGAAATACACTTTTGTTTTAATGTACACTTTTTACAGTTTTTAATGATAGAAACTATAATTTCATTATGAAAACAAGACATTTGACCATTACATAGATATTTTAAGCGAAAAATATCATCTGGTGGTATGTAAACTAGATTTTTATGATTTATGATAAAATTGTGGAATTATACATCTTGCTGCACTGCTCTAAATACCTCCATTGACAGTCTGATAGGTTTATGGTGGTTGATTGGGTAATTCAAGTGGTTGCTGGGGTAAAAGATGCATAGTAAATCTGACTTGTACTTTTACTGAAAAAAACATCTGTAACATGGAGATGTCAGTGGTTGCTAGGCCAGCCTTGGCTGGTTACTAGGGTAATATCAGCATTTCCTAGGTTTTATATCAGAGGAATCCATCACACTGGGAATTAGAAGCTATATTTTTTATATTTTTGAATAAGTATAGTGGTAAGCTGCTGTAACATATTGCTAAGGTAATCAGAGTGGTTGCTATTGAAAACAGAGGAGTTGCTGGGGTAATCAGAGGAGTTGCTGGGGTAATCAGAGGGGTTGCTGGGGTAATCAGAGGGGTTGCTGGGGTAATCAGAGGAGTTGCTGGGGTAATCAGAGGAGTTGCTGGGGTAATCAGAGGAGTTGCTGGGGTAATCAGAGGGGTTCCTGGGGTAATCAGAAGGATTGCTGGGGTAATCAGAGGGGTTGCTGGGGTAATCAGAAGGGTTGCTGGGGTAATCAGAGGGGTTGCTGGGGTAATCAGAAGGATTGCTGGGGTAATCAGAGGGGTTGCTGGGGTAATCAGAGGGGTTGCTGGGGTAATCAGAGGGGTTGCTGGGGTAATCAGAGGGGTTGCTGGGGTAATCAGAGGGGTTGCTGGGGTAATCAGAAGGGTTGCTGGGGTAATCAGAGGGGTTGCTGGGGTAATCAGAGGGGTTGCTGGGGTAATCAGAGGGGTTGCTGGGGTAATCAGAGGGGTTGCTGGGGTAATCAGAGGGGTTGCTGGGGTAATCAGAGTTGTTGCTGGGGTAATCAGAGTTGTTGCTGGGGTAATCAAGGGATTGCTGGTGTACTCAGAGGGGTTGCTGGGGTAATCAGAAAGGTTGCTGGGGTAATCAGAGGGGTTGCTGGGGTAATCAGAGTGGTTGCTATTGAAAACAGAGGAGTTGCTGGGGTAATCAGAGGAGTTGCTGGGGTAATCAGAGGGGTTGCTGGGGTAATCAGAGGGGTTGCTGGGGTAATCAGAAGGGTTGCTGGGGTAATCAGAGGGGTTGCTGGGGTACTCAGAGGGGTTTGCTGGGGTAATCAGAGTTGTTGCTGGAGTAATCAAGGGGATGCTGGGGTAATCAGAGGGGTTGCTGGGGTAATCAGAAGGATTGCTGGGGTAATCAAAGGGGTTGCTGGGGTAATCAGAGGGGTTGCTGGGGTAATCAGAGGGGTTGCTGGGGTAATCAGAAGGATTGCTGGGGTAATCAGAGGGGTTGCTGGGGTAATCAGAGGGGTTGCTGCGGTAATCAGAAGGGTTGCTGGGGTAATCAGAGGGGTTGCTGGGGTAATCAGAAGGGTTGCTGGGGTAATCAGAGGGGTTTGCTGGGGTAATCAGAGGGGTTTGCTGGGGTAATCAAGGGGATGCTGGGGTAATCAGAGGGGTTGCTGCGGTAATCAGAAGGGTTGCTGGGGTAATCAGAGGGGTTGCTGGGGTAATCAGAAGGGTTGCTGGGGTAATCAGAGGGGTTGCTGGGGTAATCAGAGGGGTTGCTGGGGTAATCAAGGGGATGCTGGGGTAATCAAGGGATTGCTGGGGTAATCAGAGGGGTTGCTGGGGTAATCAGAGGGGTTGCTGGGGTAATCAGAGGGGTTGCTGGGGTAATCAAGGGATTGCTGGGGTAATCAGAGGGGTTGCTGGGGTAATCAGAGGGGTTGCTGGGGTAATCAGAAGGATTGCTGGGGTAATCAGAGGGGTTGCTGGGGTAATCAAGGGGATGCTGGGGTAATCAGAGGGGTTGCTGGGGTAATCAGAAGGGTTGCTGGGGTAATCAAGGGGATGCTGGGGTAATCAAGGGATTGCTGGGGTAATCAGAGGGGTTGCTGGGGTAATCAGAGGGGTTGCTGGGGTAATCAAGGGGATGCTGGGGTAATCAAGGGATTGCTGGGGTAATCAGAGGGGTTGCTGGGGTAATCAGAGGGGTTGCTGGGGTAATCAGAAGGATTGCTGGGGTAATCAGAGGGGTTGCTGGGGTAATCAAGGGGATGCTGGGGTAATCAGAAGGGTTGCTGGGGTAATCAGAAGGGTTGCTGGGGTAATCAGAAGGATTGCTGGGGTAATCAGAGGGGTTGCTGGGGTAATCAGAAGGGTTGCTGGGGTAATCAGAGGGGTTGCTGGGGTAATCAGAAGGATTGCTGGGGTAATCAGAGGGGTTGCTGGGGTAATCAGAAGGATTGCTGGGGTAATCAAGGGGATGCTGGGGTAATCAGAGGGGTTGCTGGGGTAATCAGAAGGGGTTGCTGGGGGTAATCAGAGGGGTTGCTGGGGTAATCAGAAGGATTGCTGGGGTAATCAGAGGGGTTGCTGGGGTAATCAGAAGGATTGCTGGGGTAATCAAGGGGATGCTGGGGTAATCAGAGGGGTTGCTGGGGTAATCAGAAGGGTTGCTGGGGTAATCAGAGGGGTTGCTGGGGTAATCAGAAGGATTGCTGGGGTAATCAGAAGGATTGCTGGGGTAATCAGAGGGGTTGCTGGGGTAATCAGAGGGGTTGCTGGGGTAATCAGAGGGGTTGCTGGGGTAATCAGAGGGGTTGCTGGGGTAATCAGAAGGATTGCTGGGGTAATCAGAGGGGTTGCTGGGGTAATCAGAAGGATTGCTGGGGTAATCAGAGGGGTTGCTGGGGTAATCAGAAGGATTGCTGGGGTAATCAAGGGGATGCTGGGGTAATCAGAGGGGTTGCTGGGGTAATCAGAAGGGTTGCTGGGGTAATCAGAGGGGTTGCTGGGGTAATCAGAAGGATTGCTGGGGTAATCAGAGGGGTTGCTGGGGTAATCAGAAGGATTGCTGGGGTAATCAAGGGGATGCTGGGGTAATCAGAGGGGTTGCTGGGGTAATCAGAAGGGTTGCTGGGGTAATCAGAGGGGTTTGCTGGGGTAATCAGAAGGGTTGCGGGGGTAATCAGAAGGATTGCTGGGGTAATCAGAGGGTTGCTGGGGTAATCAGAGGGGTTGCTGGGTAATCAGAGGGGTTGCTGGGGTAATCAGAGGAGTTGCTGGGGTAATCAGAGGGGTTGCTGGGGTAATCAGAGGGGTTGCTGGGGTAATCAGAGGGTTGCTGGGGTAATCAGAAGGGTTGCTGGGGTAATCAGAGGGGTTGCTGGGGTAATCAGAAGGGTTGCTGGGGTAATCAGAAGGATTGCTGGGGTAATCAGAAGGGTTGCTGGGGTAATCAGAGGGGTTGCTGGGGTAATCAGAGGGGTTGCTGGGGTAATCAGAAGGATTGCTGGGGTAATCAGAGGGGTTGCTGGGGTAATCAGAGGGGTTGCTGGGGTAATCAGTGGGGTTGCTGGGGTAATCAGAGGGGTTGCTGGGGTAATCAGAGGGGTTGCTGGGGTAATCAGTGGGGTTGCTGGGGTAATCAGAGGGGTTGCTGGGGTAATCAGAGGGGTTGCTGGGGTAATCAGAAGGATTGCTGGGGTAATCAGAGGGGTTGCTGGGGTAATCAGTGGGGTTGCTGGGGTAATCAGTGGGGTTGGGGTAATCAGAGGGGTTGCTGGGTAATCAGAGGGGTTGCTGGGGTAATCAGAGGGGTTGCTGGGGTAATCAGAGGGGTTGCTGGGGTAATCAGAGGGGTTGCTGGGGTAATCAGAGTTGTTGCTGGGGTAATCAGAGGGGTTGCTGGGGTAATCAGAAGGGTTTGCTGGGGTAATCAGAGGGGTTGCTGGGGTAATCAGAGGGGTTGCTGGGGTAATCAGAGTGGTTGCTATTGAAAACAGAGGAGTTGCTGGGGTAATCAGAGGGGTTGCTGGGGTAATCAGAAGGGTTGCTGGGGTAATCAGAGGGGTTGCTGGGGTAATCAGAGTGGTTGCTATTGAAAACAGAGGAGTTGCTGGGGTAATCAGAGGGGTTGCTGGGGTAATCAGAGGGGTTGCTGGGGTAATCAGAGGGGTTGCTGGGGTAATCAGAGGGGTTGCTGGGGTAATCAGAAGGATTGCTGGGGTAATCAAGGGATTGCTGGTGTACTCAGAGGGGTTGCTGGGGTAATCAGAGGGGTTGCTGGGGTAATCAGAGGGGTTGCTGGGGTAATCAGAGGGGTTGCTGGGGTAATCAGAGGGGTTGCTGGGGTAATCAGAGGGGTTGCTGGGGTAATCAGAGGGGTTGCTGGGGTAATCAGAGGGGTTGCTGGGGTAATCAGAGTTGTTGCTGGGGTAATCAGAGTTGTTGCTGGGGTAATCAAGGGATTGCTGGTGTACTCAGAGGGGTTGCTGGGGTAATCAGAAAGGTTGCTGGGGTAATCAGAGGGGTTGCTGGGGTAATCAGAGTGGTTGCTATTGAAAACAGAGGAGTTGCTGGGGTAATCAGAGGAGTTGCTGGGGTAATCAGAGGGGTTGCTGGGGTAATCAGAGGGGTTGCTGGGGTAATCAGAGGGGTTGCTGGGGTAATCAGAGGGGTTGCTGGGGTAATCAGAGGGGTTGCTGGGGTAATCAGAGTTGTTGCTGGGGTAATCAAAGTTGTTGCTGGGGTAATCAAGGGATTGCTGGTGTACTCAGAGGGGTTGCTGGGGTAATCAGAAAGGTTGCTGGGGTAATCAGAGGGGTTGCTGGGGTAATCAGAGGGGTTGCTGGGGTAATCAAGGGGATGCTGGGGTAATCAAGGGATTGCTGGGGTACTCAGAGGGGTTGCTGGGGTACTCAGAGGGGATGCTGGGGTAATCAAGTGGATGCTGGGGTAATCAGAGGGGTTGCTGGGGTAATCAAGGGATTGCTGGGGTAATCGGAGGGGTTGCTGGGGTAATCGGAGGGGTTGCTGGGGTAATCGGAGTTGTTGCTGGGGTAATCAAGGGGATGCTGGGGTAATCAGAGGGGTTGCTGGGGTAATCAGAGGGGTTGCTGGGGTAATCAGAGGGGTTGCTGGGGTAATCAGAGGGGTTGCTGGGGTAATCAGAGGGGTTGCTGGGGTAATCAGTGGGGTTGCTGGGGTAATCAGAGGGGTTGCTGGGGTAATCAGAGGGGTTGCTGGGGTAATCAGAGGGGTTGCTGGGGTAATCAGAGGGGTTGCTGGGGTAATCAGAGGGGTTGCTGGGGTAATCAGAAGGGTTGCTGGGGTAATCAGAGGGGTTGCTGGGGTACTCAGAGGGGTTTGCTGGGGTAATCAGAGGGGTTGCTGGGGTAATCAGAAGGATTGCTGGGGTAATCAAAGGGGTTGCTGGGGTAATCAGAGGGGTTGCTGGGGTAATCAGAGGGGTTGCTGGGGTAATCAGAAGGATTGCTGGGGTAATCAGAGGGGTTGCTGGGGTAATCAGAGGGGTTGCTGCGGTAATCAGAAGGGTTTGCTGGGGTAATCAGAGGGGTTTGCTGGGGTAATCAGAAGGGTTGCTTGGGGTAATCAGAGGGGTTGCTGGGGTAATCAGAGGGGTTGCTGGGGTAATCAAGGGGATGCTGGGGTAATCAAGGGATTGCTGGGGTAATCAGAGGGGTTGCTGGGGTAATCAGAGGGGTTTGCTGGGGTAATCAAGAGGGGTTGCTGGGGTAATCAAGGGATTGCTGGGGTAATCAGAGGGGTTGCTGGGGTAATCAGAGGGGTTGCTGGGGTAATCAGAAGGATTGCTGGGGTAATCAGAGGGGTTGCTGGGGTAATCAAGGGGATGCTGGGGTAATCAGAGGGGTTGCTGGGGTAATCAGAAGGGTTGCTGGGGGTAATCAAGGGGATGCTGGGGTAATCAAGGGATTGCTGGGGTAATCAGAGGGGTTGCTGGGGTAATCAGAGGGGTTGCTGGGGTAATCAAGGGGATGCTGGGGTAATCAAGGGATTGCTGGGGTAATCAGAGGGGTTGCTGGGGTAATCAGAGGGGTTGCTGGGGTAATCAGAAGGATTGCTGGGGTAATCAGAGGGGTTGCTGGGGTAATCAAGGGGATGCTGGGGTAATAAGAAGGGTTGCTGGGGTAATCAGAAGGGTTGCTGGGGTAATCAGAAGGATTGCTGGGGTAATCAGAGGGGTTTGCTGGGGTAATCAGAAGGGTTGCTGGGGTAATCAGAGGGGTTGCTGGGGTAATCAGAAGGATTGCTGGGGTAATCAGAGGGGTTGCTGGGGTAATCAGAAGGGTTGCTGGGGTAATCAAGGGGATGCTGGGGTAATCAGAGGGGTTGCTGGGGTAATCAGAAGGGTTGCTGGGGTAATCAGAGGGGTTGCTGGGGTAATCAGAAGGATTGCTGGGGTAATCAGAGGGGTTGCTGGGGTAATCAGAAGGATTGCTGGGGTAATCAAGGGGATGCTGGGGTAATCAGAGGGGTTGCTGGGGTAATCAGAAGGGTTTGCTGGGGTAATCAGAGGGGTTTGCTGGGGTAATCAGAAGGATTGCTGGGGTAATCAGAAGGATTGCTGGGGTAATCAGAGGGGTTGCTGGGGTAATCAGAGGGGTTGCTGGGGTAATCAGAGGGGTTGCTGGGGTAATCAGAGGGGTTGCTGGGGTAATCAGAAGGATTGCTGGGGTAATCAGAGGGGTTGCTGGGGTAATCAGAAGGATTGCTGGGGTAATCAGAGGGGTTGCTGGGGTAATCAGAAGGATTGCTGGGGTAATCAAGGGGATGCTGGGGTAATCAGAGGGGTTGCTGGGGTAATCAGAAGGGTTGCTGGGGTAATCAGAGGGGTTGCTGGGGTAATCAGAAGGATTGCTGGGGTAATCAGAGGGGTTGCTGGGGTAATCAGAAGGATTGCTGGGGTAATCAAGGGGATGCTGGGGTAATCAGAGGGGTTGCTGGGGTAATCAGAAGGGTTGCTGGGGTAATCAGAGGGGTTGCTGGGGTAATCAGAAGGATTGCTGGGGTAATCAGAAGGATTGCTGGGGTAATCAGAGGGGTTGCTGGGGTAATCAGAGGGGTTGCTGGGGTAATCAGAGGGTTGCTGGGGTGCTGGTAATCAGAGGAGTTGCTGGGGTAATCAGAGGGGTTGCTGGGGTAATCAGAGGGGTTGCTGGGGTAATCAGAGGGGTTGCTGGGGTAATCAGAAGGGGTGCTGGGGTAATCAGAGGGGTTGCTGGGGTAATCAGAGGGATTGCTGGGGTAATCAGAGGGGTTGCTGGGGTAATCAGAAGGATTGCTGGGGTAATCAGAAGGGTTGCTGGGGTAATCAGAGGGGTTGCTGGGGTAATCAGAGGGGTTGCTGGGGTAATCAGAAGGATTGCTGGGGTAATCAGAGGGGATGCTGGGGTAATCAGAGGGGTTGCTGGGGTAATCAAGGGGATGCTGGGGTAATCAGAGGGGTTGCTGGGGTAATCAGAAGGGTTGCTGGGGTAATCAGAGGGGTTGCTGGGGTAATCAGAAGGGTTGCTGGGGTAATCAGAGGGGTTGCTGGGGTAATCAGAGGGTTGCTGGGGTAATCAGAAGGGTTGCTGGGGTAATCAGAGGGGTTGCTGGGGTAATCAGAGGGGTTGCTGGGGTAATCAGAAGGGTTGCTGGGGTAATCAGAGGGGTTGCTGGAGTGTTGCAGTGTAAAAGTGAAGGAAATTAGGGGAATGTCATAAACTGACTTGTTGTTAAGGTAGCCTGGCTAGTTTTTACCTTAATTTTGAGAAGCGACTCGGCTCACCTGCAGGCTGTGAGTGTTTTCGCTCAGCCTGATGGGAGTGGATCTCTGGGAAGCGTTGGCCTCCTCCTCTCGCTCCTCCTCAGACTCGTCTTCGGAACTGCTGGAAATCTGCTCTTCACTGGGAGGAGGAGGAGCACTGGCTGCAGTCTTCCTCTGGAGCACTGCCTCCTCCTTACTCACCTTACTGCTGCATGTAAGTGTAATTAAAAGCTAACGATAACGTAAGCATACAAAACAGAGTGAGCTGAGGTGCAGCTTAGACTGACCCCAGGACAGATTTAGCGCTCTCGTCTGGTTTTCGAACCGTGAAGGGACTGGGATCTAGACCCACGCTCTTCGGCATGAAGTCTCTGAGGAACAAAGTACACACTGAAGCAACTGAACACCAGTCCAAACAAATCTGTGCAAATGACTCAAGTCTGAATGATTCATTGCCAATGACTCCAGTCCACATGAATCAACACACATAACTCCAGTTTGGTGACATTGACTCCAGTCCAAATTAATCATTACTAAATCAACACCAGTCCAAACAAAACAGCCTAAAACAAATAAATGCCTCCAGGTTTAAACCAACTAGTAGTTAAAAAGATTAAGTCCAAAAGAATCTTTCCAAATGAGTCTTCGCTAGATCATCAAAAAAAGAATCAGCTCAAAAGAAGTCACTGATTATAGACTTAAATTAAGAATTAGATTCAGATTCTTTCCAAACGAGTCACCAGCGAATCATCAAAATTAATCAAAATGAACTCTAAAATGAATATCCGATTCTAGATTTTAAAAGGGTGAAATTAATCATTTGAACAGAGCCAGTCGAAACTGAACAACAGAAAGTGAATGATTGATAGGGAGAGAGAGGGAGACCTGGCGGAGCTGCTCATAGATATGCTGAACATGTCGTCGAAGGCTGTGAGCTCATGAGGCTTGAAGAACTCGCTGTAGACGTCGATGCTCTCGTCGAATTGGTTCACTCGCTTCACACTCACTGAACGCCTGTTTCGCTCGCACGCCGCTAGAGAGAGAAAGAGAGAAAGAAGACACGCTATAATGGCAGATGGTGACATCAAGGAAAACCCTGCAGACTCAGCATCTGATGCCTCACCGAGGATCAATTAGCGTAAATCAACTCTGATTTGCTTGCATTAAGTAACAGTTTGCCCATTAGGTGGCGTTGCTGCAAATCCATGTATTACAGTCAGTGTTGTGTATGGATGATCCTTAGTTTTGTTCTGAATGTTTGCTGAGAAAAAGCTTCACAATCATTTCTGCAGATGCCAGAAAAAGCTCTCTGAGAGTGTTAAAAAATTTAATTAAAAATAGTCCAGTCGAATACAGTGATCAACAATAATTCTGAAAACATCTCAATCAGAAACACGAGTGCAGACCAAAGCTAACTAAAGTTATTAGTAATGTTTAAAAATATCTTTTGACAAGTTAAGTCTGATATTATGTGATTGATTTTGAACAAACAGCTCAGGTCCTGTACATGTGTGTACCAGACTTCATTCACGTATGAAAAACTGTATAAACAATGTACAAACAATACGGTTCTTGAGCCCAAATGTGAAGAAACATCAGCTTCTGGCTTTACCCTCATCGTACGGGAGCGGCAGGTGTGTGAGCACTCCGTCTGTCCACCAGTGAGTGTAACTGAAACAGAGCCAGAACACAATGCATCAGAACTCTGATCTTTTATAGTGCCTCCGGATCCCCAGACCTTCATCTCTGGTCCCTTGGTCAGACCTGTGCAGCTCCCGTGGTAGAGCCATGGTGGCGCTGTGGTGCAGGTAGAAGTCCGTGGGGAGCTCCCACAGGTGTGGCTTCAACTCGGACGGCTGGTACACCTGCAGGAACAGGTTGATGGCATCCTGACGGTCAGCGTCTGAAACGTACACAAAAAAACACACACACACGCACGTGCACACACACGCACGTGCACACGCACGCACACACACACACACACACACACAGATCGCTTAAAAGCTTTTCTCATTGGAGTCAAATATCAAACACTCCAAGCTCGTAATTGAAATCTTATCCATCATTTCCCTCATCAGCGTCCACAGAAACGAGCAGATTACATAACCTGAGCTAATGCTTCATGTTCCCTGAGCGATGATCTGGAGAGCCATTCCTCGATCACAATCTCTTCTCCATCAATTATTCAGATCCGCCTCAGTGCCCTTGCCTGAATTATTATTATTACAGCCGGGATTATTACTATATAATGGGGCCTGAAGAATCTGGTGAAGGTAGAGAGGCTGCAAAAACGTGCTAAAAAACGTTCTGATGGTGAAACTGAAACACTGTTCAGCAGCGCCGGAGGTTCTGACGGTGAAACTGAAACACTGTTCAGCAGCACCAGAGGTTCTGACGGTGAAACTGAAACACTGTTCAGCAGCACCAGAGGTTCTGACGGTGAAACTGAAACACTGTTCAGCAGCACCAGAGGTTCTGACGGTGAAACTGAAACACTGTTCAGCAGCACCAGAGGTTCTGACGGTGAAACTGAAACACTGTTCAGCAGCGCCAGAGGTTCTGACGGTGAAACTGAAACACTGTTCAGCAGCGCCGGAGGTTCTGACGGTGAAACTGAAACACTGTTCAGCAGCGCCGGAGGTTCTGACGGTGAAACTGAAACACTGTTCAGCAGCGCCAGAGGTTCTGACGGTGAAACTGAAACACTGTTCAGCAGCGCCGGAGGTTCTGACGGTGAAACTGAAACACTGTTCAGCAGCACCAGAGGTTCTGACGGTGAAACTGAAACACTGTTCAGCAGCGCCGGAGGTTCTGATGGTGAAACTGAAACACTGTTCCGCAGCACCAGAGGTTCTGACGGTGAAACTGAAACACTGTTCAGCAGCACCGGAGGTTCTGACGGTGAAACTGAAACACTGTTCAGCAGCGCCAGAGGTTCTGACGGTGAAACTGAAACACTGTTCAGCAGCGCCGGAGGTTCTGACGGTGAAACTGAAACACTGTTCAGCAGCGCCGGAGGTTCTGACGGTGAAACTGAAACACTGTTCAGCAGCGCCAGAGGTTCTGACGGTGAAACTGAAACACTGTTCAGCAGCGCCGGAGGTTCTGACGGTGAAACTGAAACACTGTTCAGCAGCACCAGAGGTTCTGATGGTGAAACTGAAACACTGTTCAGCAGCGCCGGAGGTTCTGATGGTGAAACTGAAACACTGTTCAGCAGCGCCGGAGGTTCTGACGGTGAAACTGAAACACTGTTCAGCAGCGCCGGAGGTTCTGACGGTGAAACTGAAACACTGTTCAGCAGCGCCGGAGGTTCTGACGGTGAAACTGAAACACTGTTCAGCAGCGCCAGAGGTTCTGACGGTGAAACTGAAACGCTGTTCAGTAGCGCCGGAGGTTCTGACGGTGAAACTGAAACACTGTTCAGCAGCACCAGAGGTTCTGACGGTGAAACTGAAACACTGTTCAGCAGCGCCGGAGGTTCTGATGGTGAAACTGAAACACTGTTCCGCAGCACCAGAGGTTCTGACGGTGAAACTGAAACACTGTTCAGCAGCACCAGAGGTTCTGACGGTGAAACTGAAACACTGTTCAGCAGCGCCGGAGGTTCTGACGGTGAAACTGAAACACTGTTCAGCAGCGCCAGAGGTTCTGACGGTGAAACTGAAACACTGTTCAGCAGCGCCGGAGATTCTGAGAGTGAAACTGAAAAATTTTTCTTTAATTTTAAAGGGTTTTGGTGCATTAACAAAACACAATGTTTCACATCAGCAGTGAACTGTACCTTCTGATTAAAGATACCATCAAAATATACATTTTCTAATGATCTGATATCAAATTATAAAGACAAGGGTGTACACTTTTTAAAAATTTAACTAATACATATATTTTTTTATGTCTGCACAGCACCAAATTATGCAAAATATTGATCATTAGGATTTTTTAATAATGCATTTACATAAAACAATTAATTAATTCTGAAAATAAAGTTTTCTCTCTATTCACGTACATTTTGGTAATGTAAATGTTATATGTGTTTAGTATTTTTGTCATTAGCTCTATTTTAAGGTGCTCTCTCAACGAGAGCTTTCAAGAGTTTTAAAAGAGTTCATGAATGTGAGGTTGTGTTTATCTGAACTCAGATCTACCTTCAGATCTTCATCTCGGATATTTCATCGTCGAGTGTTTATCTGTCGGGGGTAGCAATCTCATTTTTACTAAGAGAAGCATAAATTTTAGTAGTTAGAGTCATCAAACTCTTTTAAATTCTGAATGTCTGGTTAAAAATAGTTAAAACTATTAGCAAACGTACCGTTTGCTGCCAGCTGCAGATATTAGCGATATATTATCTTTGGAGCTAAATCTGGTCTCAGAGGGGAGAATGCGCATGAGCGGCTCCACAATTAATAAACTCAACACAAGTTTATAAACCTGTTCAGGAATATTGCAGACATACTTACGGAATTTTCATATTTTCTTAATTTTTACAACAAACTCGTTATTTTGACTGTTTAAAATTACATGAGGTGTGAGACTAAACATGGACAAGCCTGTTTTCAGAGACGGTTAAACTCATTTAACGAAAGGCTGCTGCGAACGAGAGATTAATAAAGGTGATCAGAGACTTGAGGGAGGGGCCTTTGATTTCATTGGACTAGTCTAGTGTCTGTTAGGAAAATCAACCAATGATCCGTGATTCTTGTGTTATAAACACTGTCGTCATGACCGATAATGTGTTTTTTAATGTGTCTGACAGTGAAAATGAAACATCGTTAAGGTTATCAGATTTTATTCTATCATATGTCTGGAGGCACAAAAACTAGATCTGGGTTATTGCTCTGCTTATGCCATCACCAGAGAAAAGCAAATAATACATGCAATCACATCCGGAAATGACCATTAATACAACAAGAGATGAAAATAAAGAGGGACATGCATGTCTGGATTGAAATGGTTCATCATTCAGACAACAATCATCTTCTGACCAGCACTCATTGTTAAAAAGCATGCAAACATTCTGGAATACAAAAGCATTAAAAGAGCTAAAATAATTGACTGCATAAAGCACAGCACGTTTTAGAGCGACTGTGACTGTTTCTGCTCCACATACACAGAGTCATTTACAGGGCCAGCTTCTCAGTTTGATGTCTATGTTTTTGTTTTCTTTTAACTAGTAAATTGCTTTGGCTTTCTGGTTTTGTTCTGTATGGAACATTTACTAGTAATCTTTGGCTTAAAACAATCACAGTTTTAAACTTCTTATATACTTTTGTTCGTGTTGTACCTGAGAAAGCATTACTGTAGTAACGCGAGAGCGTCTGCATGATGTCTTTGGAGTGCTGCGTCCAGGGTGCAATCTTTCTATACGTCTTTACTCGATGTACCAGCTGAGATCCTCCATACTGCAGGGACAATGTGTCACCATGATCCTCATACAGCTCTTCAAACAGCCTGCACCCATGAACACAAGATTGTGAGAAAAAAAACTTGTGGGTTCCCAGAAGAAGACTACGCCCAAGGCCACTCCCAAAAGGCCATGAGAACACTTTGAAACATTACCCCAAAAGACCACTCTGAAAAGCAATATTCCAGAAGATGACCCCTGAAAGGATACTCTGAAATATAACCAGCAATATAGCAACTAAAAGATTACTTTTAAAAACAAAAAAACAAGATCACTACCCAAAAACCACTCCCAAAAGGTTACTCTAAATACTACCCCAATTGACTACCCTTGAAAGACTACTCTAAAAGACTAGCCACAAAAGACCACTCCCCAAAGACCATCACTAAAGACAACTCTCATAGACCACTCCCAAACACCACACCCAAAGACCATCCCCCAAAGACCACTCCTCAAAGACCATCCCCCAAAGACCACTCCTCAAAGACCATCCCCCAAAGACCACTCCTCAAAGACCATCCCCCAAAGACCACTCCTCAAAGACCATCCCCCAAAGACCACTCTAGGAGACTATCAACAAAGACCACTCTAGGAGACTATCAACAAAGACCACTACCTAAAGACTAGTACAAATGACTACCCTTGAAAGGCCCCTCTAAAAGACTAGCCAATAAAGACCACTCTCCAAAAACCACTCCACCAAAGACCACTACCCAAAGACCACTTTAGAAGACTATCAACAAAGACCACTCCAAAAAGATTACTCTGAAATACTACCCCAAATGAATACCCTTGAAAGGCCCCTCTAAAAGACTAGCCACAAAAGATCACTCCCCAAAGACTACTCTAGGAGACTATCAACAAAGACCACTCCCAAAAATCCCTCCCTAAAGACCACTCTAGAAGACTGTCAACAAAGACCACTACCTAAAGTCCAGTACAAAAAGGTTACTTTGAAATACTAACCCAAATGACTACCCTTGAAAGACCACTCTAAAATACTAGCCACAAAAGACCACTCCGTCAAAGACCAATACCAAACACCACACCCCAAAATCACTCTCCAAGACCACCCCAGAAAAACCATTACCCAAAGACCACGGCCAAACACCACTCTCCAAAGACCACTCCACCAAAGTCCCCTCCCCTGAGACCAATACCCAAAGACCACTTCCTAAAGACCAACCCCAGAAATACTTAAAAAGCCCCCTCAAAGACTCTACCAAACACTCCATAAAGTATCCAAAACACATTTTAAAAATGAACTCCAAAAGGTTTCTTGAAAATGATATTAAAACTACCTAAATGACTTGCAAAATATTCCCAAATGTCTCCAAAACACCTCCCAGACACAGACTCTTAACATCAAAGATAAAAGAGACAATACACTTAACCTACTTGATATAAAAGGGTTTAGGACCAGTTTTGATCAATCTTACCGGACACAGTCTGTGTCGAACTGAAGTTTGGGTTTGTCTATCAGTCCCAGAGCGTAGAGCTGATACGCTAGAGCACATTTACCAACCATGAACTGAGCCGTGTTTGTTCGGTCCAGACAGTCCACACAGTTCGTCCTCAAAACCCCTGTCTGAGGAAGAAGATACGCAGTGCATTCAGCCAATAACAAAACATGCTTCTGTCTAATTTACCTGACTCTTTTTGTATTCAAAAGAAACCAAGCATTTGAGAAGGAAAATACATCTTGTAAATCTCAAGAACTAATGAAGAATTTGAAATGATCCACCTGTAAGCGTCCGCTCGGGGTGACTGTTCCTCCAAGATCCCCCCACCTACACCAGAGAAACACATGCCAGAGGATATTCAGAGATATTACAGCCCTCAAAACAAACTGAAATATGACTCAGCTCTGCACGTGAACCATCTGCCGTTTCAAAGAAGAAAGTTTAAAAAAACAACTGAAAAACAAGTGCCGATATTTCTTCCTCCGTGTCTCAGACTGAAAGCTTTCTTTGCAGAGAACATCTGGATGTTAAAGGTTTTCATTCAAACAGTTGATATTAAAAGCTCCCTTTAATTGCTTTTATCAACTCTAATGATAACTTAAGATAAGAAGAATAAAGGATTCTAAAGAAAATTGTTTTTGTAATGAATGTATGCTGAAGATACTTGTATTTTAATGGTCGGTATAACGTCAGAGTATGAGTGTTAGCTGACCGTTCGTCTGGACGCAGAGCGTGACAGTAGAGGTCAGGACGGTTGAGGAAGAATCCAGTCCTTTTCACCACGCTCTCTGCTATCATACTCAGCCGATCCAGCACATTACAAAGCTTGCTGAAACCAAGCCAGATAACCAGTTACAGATTAACATAGTTATGTGGAGCAAACACTCACACAGATCAGAAATACACATATGGCTGCAGTGGTACCTCTTGGTGTATCGGGCCATATCCCAGGCAATGTACTCGATGGAGTGCTCCGGAGGAAGAAACTGATTCAGGTTTGTAATGGAGCGATAGAGCTCTTCACTCAGGATCTTCTCATGCTTCCGCTTCTCTCGTTTCTTATGCAAACATAAAAAAACTGAAGCATAAAGCAAAACAAAATGATTTTGAACGAGCTAAGTAAATCTAAAGTTCTGAAAAAATAAGGTGCCCTTCACAGCAGGGTTTTAGGCTCTAGGCGCCCTTTATTGGAGGGTTTAAGCCTCTACATAACCTTAACTTGAGGGCCATGCTTCACAAGCAGGTTTTAGTGAAAGTGAAAGTTAAGTGAAGTAAAAGTGACCAGTTGGCCAGATATGGAGTGACCCATACCAGTGTACACACACAGAAGTGAACAAACACACTGTGAACACACATCCGGAGCAGTGGGCACCCATGGCTGCGGCGGCGGGGGAGCAGTCAGGAAATTGGTGCCTTGCTCGAGGGCTCCACAGCTGTGGTTGTTGAAGATGGGAGAGCAAGGACTTCATCGCTCACACCAACTTGAACTCGGTGGATCTGGGGCTCGAACCTGCGACCTTGAGATCACAAGTCAATCTCCTTATCCACCGGACCACAAATGCCTAGGCTCTAGGCTATAGCTGTCCTTCATTGGAGGGCTTAAAACTCTAGGCGCCCTTCACTGGAGGGTTTAAAACTCTAGGCGTCCTTCACTGGAGGGTTTAAAACTCTAGGCGTCCTTCACTGGAGGGTTTAAAACTCTAGGCGTCCTTCACTGGAGGGTTTAAAACTCTAGGCGTCCTTCACTGGAGGGTTTAAAACTCTAGGCGTCCTTCACTGGAGGGTTTAAAACTCTAGGCGCCCTTCACTGGAGGGTTTAAAACTCTAGGCGTCCTTCACTGGAGGGTTTAAAACTCTAGGCGTCCTTCACTGGAGGGTTTAAAACTCTAGGCGTCCTTCACTGGAGGGTTTAAAACTCTAGGCGTCCTTCACTGGAGGGTTTAAAACTCTAGGCGTCCTTCACTGGAGGGTTTAAAACTCTAGGCGTCCTTCACTGGAGGGTCTAAAACTCTAGGCGTCCTTCACTGGAGGGTTTAAAACTCTAGGCGTCCTTCACTGGAGGGTTTAAAACTCTAGGCGTCCTTCACTGGAGGGTCTAAAACTCTAGGCGTCCTTCACTGGAGGGTCTAAAACTCTAGGCGTCCTTCACTGGAGGGTTTAAAACTCTAGGCGTCCTTCACTGGAGGGTTTAAAACTCTAGGCGTCCTTCACTGGAGGGTTTAAAACTCTAGGCGTCCTTCACTGGAGGGTTTAAAACTCTAGGCGTCCTTCACTGGAGGGTCTAAAACTCTAGGCGTCCTTCACTGGAGGGTTTAAAACTCTAGGCGTCCTTCACTGGAGGGTTTAAAACTCTAGGCGTCCTTCACTGGAGGGTCTAAAACTCTAGGCGCTCTTCACTGGAGGGTTTAAAACTCTAGGCGTCCTTCACTGGAGGGTTTAAAACTCTAGGCGTCCTTCACTGGAGGGTTTAAAACTCTAGGCGTCCTTCACTGGAGAGTTTAAAACTCTAGGCGTCCTTCACTGGAGGGTTTAAAACTCTAGGCGTCCTTCACTGGAGGGTTTAAAACTCTAGGCGTCCTTCACTGGAGGGTCTAAAATTCTAGGCGTCCTTCACTGGAGGGTTTAAAACTCTAGGCGTCCTTCACTGGAGGGTTTAAAACTCTAGGCGTCCTTCACTGGAGGGTCTAAAACTCTAGGCGTCCTTCACTGGAGGGTTTAAAACTCTAGGCGTCCTTCACTGGAGGGTTTAAAACTCTAGGCGCCCTTCACTGTTAAAACTCTAGGCGTCCTTCACTGGAGGGTTTAAAACTCTAGGCGTCCTTCACTGGAGGGTTTAAAACTCTAGGCGCCCTTCACTGGAGGGTTTAAAACTCTAGGCGCCCTTCACTGGAGGGTTTAAAACTCTAGGCGCCCTTCACTGGAGGGTTTAAAACTCTAGGCGTCCTTCACTGGAGGGTTTAAAACTCTAGGCGTCCTTCACTGGAGGGTTTAAAACTCTAGGCGTCCTTCACTGGAGGGTTTAAAACTCTAGGCGTCCTTCACTGGAGCGTTTAAAACTCTAGGCGTCCGTCACTGGAGGGTTTAAAACTCTAGGCGTCCTTCACTGGAGGGTTTAAAACTCTAGGCGTCCTTCACTGGAGGGTCTAAAACTCTAGGCGTCCTTCACTGGAGGGTCTAAAACTCTAGGCGTCCTTCACTGGAGGGTTTAAAACTCTAGGCGTCCTTCACTGGAGGGTTTAAAACTCTAGGCGTCCTTCACTGGAGGGTTTAAAACTCTAGGCGTCCTTCACTGGAGGGTTTAAAAACTCTAGGCGTCCTTCACTGGAGGGTCTAAAACTCTAGGCGTCCTTCACTGGAGGGTTTAAAACTCTAGGCGTCCTTCACTGGAGGGTTTAAAACTCTAGGCGTCCTTCACTGGAGGGTCTAAAACTCTAGGCGCTCTTCACTGGAGGGTTTAAAACTCTAGGCGTCCTTCACTGGAGGGTTTAAAACTCTAGGCGTCCTTCACTGGAGGGTTTAAAACTCTAGGCGTCCTTCACTGGAGAGTTTAAAACTCTAGGCGTCCTTCACTGGAGGGTTTAAAACTCTAGGCGTCCTTCACTGGAGGGTTTAAAACTCTAGGCGTCCTTCACTGGAGGGTCTAAAATTCTAGGCGTCCTTCACTGGAGGGTTTAAAACTCTAGGCGTCCTTCACTGGAGGGTTTAAAACTCTAGGCGTCCTTCACTGGAGGGTCTAAAACTCTAGGCGTCCTTCACTGGAGGGTTTAAAACTCTAGGCGTCCTTCACTGGAGGGTTTAAAACTCTAGGCGTCCTTCACTGGAGGGTCTAAAACTCTAGGCGTCCTTCACTGGAGGGTTTAAAACTCTAGGCGTCCTTCACTGGAGGGTCTAAAACTCTAGGCGTCCTTCACTGGAGGGTCTAAAACTCTAGGCGCCCTTCACTGGAGGGTTTAAAACTCTAGGCGTCCTTCACTGGAGGGTTTAAAACTCTAGGCGTCCTTCACTGGAGGGTTTAAAACTCTAGGCGTCCTTCACTGGAGGGTCTAAAACTCTAGGCGTCCTTCACTGGAGGGTTTAAAACTCTAGGCGTCCTTCACTGGAGGGTCTAAAACTCTAGGCGTCCTTCACTGGAGGGTCTAAAACTCTAGGCGCCCTTCACTGGAGGGTTTAAAACTCTAGGCGTCCTTCACTGGAGGGTTTAAAACTCTAGGCATCCTTCACTGGAGGATTTTAGGCTATAGGTGCCATTCACTGGAAGGTTTAAGGTTCTAGGTGCCCTTCACTGGAGGGTTTAAAACTCTAGGCGCCCTTCACTGGAGGGCTTAAAACTCTAGGCGTCCTTCACTGGAGGGCTTAAAACTCTAGGCGCCCTTCACTGGAGGGTTTAAAACTCTAGGTGTCCTTCACTGGAGGATTTTAGGCTATAGGTGCCATTCACTGGAAGGTTTAAGGTTCTAGGTGTCCATTACTAGAGAGTTTTGAACATTGATGACACTTCCAAATAGCTTAGCATTTTCAGAGTGAGATGACTGAACTCAAAGATGTAGTTTCTCTTTAGGTTTCACATGTTCAATAATAAAAGTAAATGCACTAGTTTATCATCAGCTACTATCAGTGAGTGACTGTACATTTATTACTGGACCCCAGAACATCTAGCAGACGCTTTAGGACAGCTCGTATCAGTAGAGGCTCTTCCAGCCCCGTGGTCTGTTGTTGCACAGATCTGAAAGAGGTTCGGAGCTCTTAAACTCTGAACGAACGCAGGAATGCAGAGTGTACTCTTTCTGAAGATGGATCTAATGTTGTTCTCCAGGTGATTGGATTGAGATGTTCATGACTCAAACAGAGCCGTGACTAATGCACACCCACACACGCCTGTGCGCGCTCACACTCCTGCTCGAGCCCCTGCTGCACGTGCTTTTGATCGCCCCTTATTTTTCTAAGAACTGCTTCAGCAGCGGTTTATTTCCCCGTGACACACAATGATACCCTCTCCCTTGCTCTCTGCTGGAGGCCAGCACACACACCATTCTGGAGGTCAGCACACACTCACAACGTATTTGAGGGAGCACACGTGTGATGGACACATGCTCTGGAGCGCTAAATGGCCAGGAGAGATAATTGCACTGCATTGTTTGCATCAGATGAGCTTAATTTGGCAGAGAGAGCTTCGCTCACTTGACTGCTGCAGCACACACATGTGCAGGTTTGATTCTGGCATTTGGTTTTTGGCACCTTGCGTTCGCACGGACAGCACGTGTCTCCAGCAAGAGAGAATGACAGCGCAAAGCTGTCGTTCTGTTCAAACAGGGACTCAAAGCTGACAAGCACACAGAGAAATGAGAAGCTACGATGAAGCGGTCTCTGTTACGGTTGCTGTATATTTTTTGGTGAAAAACAGAAGCAGGTGGAAACATTAGCATGCTCACCTTGACGAGGTTGAGGATGATGATGGGTGAGCCAAAGCGCTGCATCATCTGATCAAAGTGAAGTGCGGCGATGCGAGCATACGGATCTGCCTGGTCCACTGACGCCCAGAGAGGAGATAAGAACACAGAAACTGAGCAAGATTAAACAAACTGTGACTTAACATCCATTTCGGTTTAACCTCATCAGTATCTGAGGCAGATTCCATACCAAAAGTAGAGAACAAACGAAACTCAAATTTCTCAAACAAGTAATACAATCAGAATAACAGTTTGTAACTCGGAAGGCCTCCACAAATCTATCCGAATATTTGGTCTGAAGTTTAGTTTGTGTGTGAGCATGCTTCGACTGACAGGAGCTCACAAACCTGTCCGAGCGATGGGTGCACACAAAAAGGGTTGATGACGTGAGTAGAACATTGGTGGTGCTCGATTGGTGGCACTCTCACTTTGATCTCACGACAGGAAACCGTGCAGAAGAACATTGAGATGAACAGCCGAGGAAGAGATCACCAAAGAGGAGAATATAAACATTCAGAAGCTTGTATCACTGGTGTTTGATCATCAAGAGCTGTTCCTTGAAGCCCTCAAAGATTATAAAATAGCAGCGTGTAGATGTTCTCCTCTGAGCACTGATGGAAAGATTTGTTCTTTTGACTCTTGCTCATTTAAAAGAATGATTCATTTGAATGATTCATTTCTATCATTGATATCGGGAAAAATATTTAAAAAACGCTAGAAGAAAAAGCCAAAAATAGAGCGAAATACACAAATCTGAGTTATTAAACTCTCAACTGTGTCTTCTGATTATTATCAGCACCAAAGAAAACTATTCACTCCCTGAAAAGAGTTACTACTCGTAAGTTAGATTTGTTCTTTTCACGAACGACTCATCACTACACAAGAGCGCTAGCCAATGATAAGGAGTCTCACTGCAGCAACATTAAATTTACTGAAGTTTACCGAAGCTTATGAAATATACCCTGCAGAGATGCATCCAAACATTTGTGCGAATATCAATTCGGATAGATGTGATGCATGAAGCTCATCGCACACTGAGCACCATGTGTTTGCACAACTATAATAGTAATAATAAATTAAAGCTGCAAGCAGCGATGGAAGGGGTCTCGCACGATGCATCCGCCGGAGCGAAAGCACCGCCTCCCGGCCTTTTTCGAGTTTTTTGACCTTCGAACAAATTTTGGTGGGCTTTCTAACATGTTCAATGGGTCAAAACAGCTAAAACGAAGATTTTGGTAGCATTTAAGGGGGCAGTAAGGAGGCGCTGTAGAGCCAATTTTTTAAAGCACAGTCACAGTGATGCATATACTTTTGTTGAGCCTGTTAAGGCTAATCATACCAGGCTGTTTTTGTTGATAGTGGATTATCTTGAAAAGAGATACAGACCATAATATGTAACATTTTTTCCACAATTTTGAAGGGTGAACTTTGCTGTGGAACCACCCCAAGACCATTTGACGTACTTCTTAGCTTTTGATAACTTTTTTTCCCTAATGTGTTATGAGTAACCACACCAATTTTCAGCCTGATTAGACATTTCGCCTAGAAGGAGTTTGCCAAAGTTTAAAACGAGCGAAAGCGCACACTTTTTGAGGTTTTTGCAAAATATCTGTCTTCCTGTCAATTTTGGAAAATGGGTTTTTATTAGTAAAAGTTGCAGCTTGGTCATTTACATATGTGTACCAAATTTCATTCGCCTACGATAACCTGGTTGCGCAACAGCTACAAAACCGCTTCAGGTGGCGCTATAAAGCGCCACCCAAAGGCCGTTTGACGAACTGCTGCGTTTTTGATAACTTTTCATCCCAAATGCCTTATGACAAACCACACCAATTATCAGCTGGATCGGACATTTCACCTAGGAGGAGTTCGTCAAAGTATGAAGTCTGTGTTTTTTACATAAAACCTAAAATATCCGGTTTTCCGTCCAGTTTCAAAACTCGACCCAATTTACTTTTTTGTAGGTCTTAAGGTCCCACACGTATGCGACAAGTTTTAAGTGTGTATGCAATACACTGCCTGAAATAGAAGGGTAAAACTATAAAAAACAGGCTTTCAATGGTCGCCACTAGGTGGCGCTATGACGGATTATGTTCGTTTTTGTACGCCTGTTCTCGGGCTTGGACTACGATGAGAATGAAACAAGTTTGAGACGGATCGGAAATTCTATGCCCGAGTTATAACAACTTTCTGTTTCAAATCGAAATTTTGACCTTGGCTGCGACCATGACCACATACTTTATGATAGCTGAAAAAAAGTTCTAATTTTAAGGTTCCGTATGCCTTATGATGATACTCAAGAAGTTTGGAGATGTTTAGAGAAAATCTGTGGGAGGAGTTTGTCAAAGTGTGGAACGAGCAAAAAGCCCATTTTTAGAGGTTTTTGCGAAATAACTCAATTCCAGTTGATTTTAGAAACAGGGATTATATTAGTAAAAGTTGCAGCTTGGTACTTTACACATGTGTACCAAATTTCATTCGCTTACGACAAACTGCTTGAGCAACAGCTTTAAAAAACAGCTAAAGCGATGTTTTTGGTCACATATAAGGGGGCGCTGTACAGCCAATTTTTGTAGCGCAGTCACAGTGATGCATATCCTTTTGTTCAACCTGACAAGGTTAATCATGGCAGGCTGTTTTTGTTGATAGTGGATAACCTAGAACGGAGATAAAGTCCAAAATATGTAAATTGTTTTTGCACAATTTTGAAGGTTGAACTTTGCTGTGGCGCCACCCAAAGACCATTTGACGTACTTCTTAGCTTTTGATAACTTTTTTTCCCTAATGTGTTATGAGTAACAACACCAATTTTCAGCTTCATCGGACATTTCACCTAGGAGGAGTTCGTCAAAGTTTGAAATGAGCGAAAATGCACACTTTTTGAGGTTTTTGCGAAATATTCGTCTTCCTGTAGATTTTGGAAACAGGGTTTTTATTAGTAAAAGTTGCAGCTTGGTCGTTTACATATGTGTACCAAATTTCATTCGCCTACGATAACCTGTTTGCGCAACAGCTACAAAACCGCTTCAGGTGGCGCTATAGAGCGCCACGCAAAGGCCGTTTGACGAACTGCTGCGTTTTTGATAACTTTTCATCCCAAATGCCTTACGACTAACTACACCAATTATCAGCTGGATCGGACATTTCGCCTAGGAGGAGTTCGTCAAAGTATGAAGTCTGTGTTTTTTACATAAAACCTAAAATATCCGGTTTTCCGTCCAGTTTCAAAACTCGACCCAATTTACTTTTTTGTAGGTCTTACGGTCCTACACGCATGCGACAAGTTTTAAGTGTGCATGCAATACACTGGCTGAAATAGAAGGGTAAAACTATGAAAAACAGGCTTTTAATGCTTGCCACTAGGTGGCGCTATGGCGGATGTCGTTCGTCGTCATACGCCTGTTCTCAGGCTTGGACTACGATGAGAATGAAACAAGTTTGAGCCGGATCGGATATTCTATGCCCGAGTTATAACAACTTCCTGTTTCGAGTCGAAATTTGGACATTGGCCCGCCGCCACGACCACATACTTTATGATAGTCGAACAAGCTTCTCAATATCAATTGCCGTATGCCTTATGATGATACTCAAGAAGTTTGGAGATGTTTGGATAAAGTCTGTGAGAGTAGTTCGTCAAAAAGTAGAGCGAGCAAAAACGCCCTTTTTTAGAGGTTTTTGCGAAATAACTGACTTCCTGTCTATTTTGGAAATAGACTTTCAATTAGTAAAAGTTACACCTTGGTACTTTACACATGTGTACCAAATTTCATCCGCCTACGACAAACTGGATGATCAAAAGCTGTAAAAACGCGTTAGGTGGCGCTATAGAGCCATTTTTTAGAAATCAGTTTTGGGACCAAAATTTTACGAAATTTTTCACCGGGTCTGATGCGTGTGCAAAAATCGGTGACTTTTCATATATGTTCAGGTACCGAAAAGTGCCCACAATGATTCCCGGAATAATAATAATAAAAAAAAAAAAAAAAAAAAAAAAAAAAAAAAAAAAAAAAAAAAAAAAAGTCTCGAGGAAAAACAATAGGGTTCTTGCACCTTCGGTGCTCGACCCCTAATAATAACACATTCTATTTGAGGCACCTTTCTGGACACTCAAGGTCACCTCACAAGTTAATTATGTACAATACAAGTCAACATACAACATAGTACAGTCACATTACAGTAAAAGGCTTGTGTAAGTAAAAATGTTTTAAGATCAGTTTTAAAATGTATATATTATAAACCAAACGGAGTACACTTGGTGCCTATTACACACACGCTCACTCGCTCGCACACACGCACACCCTCCGAAACATTAGTTACAAAAATGTGCTTGGACCTTCAGCGCCAGCGTATGCATTTCAGCATCATCCCAATTTTTTTTTTTTTTTACATATTTTCAATTATTATTAAATACAACAATGTTTCACTTGTGGGAATGTTGTGAAGTTTGGCACATGTGTACAGCTGGATCTATTGGAGCAAACTTAAAGCTTCTGACTCAAACTCCAACGTAAAAATATGTTTTTTTCCTCTAATGCACTGTTCATGAACGTTCACATGCACTCTATGATGTAATCATCCACCATATTGGTTTTCCAGCTATTTTAACATTTGCAAAAAATATATTTTTTTAACAATGGTCAAACAAATTTTGAATGACAGACAAATACATTTTTGAAACATTTTTTTCATTTTGCTATGCACAAGAGCCCAACCTTGATCTAAGGTGGCCAACAGAACTTCAACACAGTGCCACCTAGTGGCATGGACATGCAGAAAATGCATATTTAGGCTAAAAACCTCGACATGAATGTTAGTTTTTACAATAAAACGTGATATTAAATTAAAAAGTTGAAATGAAGTTAAAGGAAAATATCATTCGGGTAAAAACAATTTTTATAGTTAATAATGTTTCTCCACAAACACCTTTTTAATTTCTGTGAGGCATGCTCACCTCCGTGCCCTGGCAGTACTCAAAAATGTTGTTACAGCACCTCCGTGTGGTCAATAGATATAACAAAAAGTAGATTTTGCTAATAAATTTTGCTAGCCTTAGTCATGCGTTCCACGAACCCTCTGACTGTGTCGACTAATAATTCTGAAACGAAATGCAGATTTCGAACCGCTCAGGACACACCTCGCCAATTCGATCGCGACTCAAGGCTCTATCTGAGCGACCCTTTAAGATATTAAAACCAAACTTTTTGTTCGTAACATAATCATGATAAGTGTTCGCCTGCAGAGTCCATCTCTCCGAATGGAAAGGTGTTTTTCTGTGTTTATTGAATAAAAATATTGATAACCTCATGCTCTTTATCAGAGTATGTCTTTGACTTTATGCTCAGCAGAAGTTTTCAGCTCTGTGGAGATTTGGGCAGGTGTTTATTGAGAAGCGCTGGTTTTACTCTGATCTAGCAACCCTGTCCATGATAAAGAAGCATGAGCTAGCATTCCACCGCTACGCTGAGGACTGTCAGATCTACGAGAACAGAGGCTCCAGGGTGAAAGCTTCGCTCAGATCCAGATGTGCTGTGAGAGATGTTCCGCTTAAGCAACAGGGAAAAAGGAGAGCAACGTGAGCCGGCGCATGATAGGCTAGAGCCAGCGCTGCAGCCAGAAGGATTGCTGAAAAACACGAGCGCATCACACCAGTTTGAGCCTCGGTTGCACACTAGGTTTGCAGGACTCTGACATGACTGTAGAAAAGCGCTACACAAACAGAGTTGAAAAAGTCTTCATTAGGGTGTGAATGCAGCGCCCCTGGCCTTACTCGTCTTAACCTGTCTCTGAAGAGGGAGCGGAAAGGGGTGGAGCTACTGTCAGCTGAAACCCAAAACTTCCACCTGTTCAGCTTCACCCACGACTCTTATTTAGGTCAAACATCCGACCGGCTCCGGCCCGGAGCACGCGGAGCATTCTCAGGCGAGTGTTACGAGAGCAAGGAGAGCTTTCAGCACAGAGATAATCGACCCAAACACTCATCAGCCACTCACAAAGAGCCTGCGGAGAGAACGAGCCGCCTGATGTCCTCGTAACCTCCTGAATAATCAGCAGAAGTGGGCCAAGGACCGGGCGCTCGGAACTCCTCCAGGAAAGCCTTTGTGCCGAGGTGTTTCAGAGCCGACCTAATTACCGCTGCGTCCAGGACACGCATTGCATAAGAGGAGAGGAAGCATGAGCGTTACGCTGCAGGAGAGCCTTTGAGTCATTTACAGGGAAATCTAACTGAAGCCAAGCAATGTTCTATTAATCAATAGTTATATTCAAGAGCAATGGACAGAGAAACTGAAACGTTTCAGTCTGAAGAAAAAACATGTTTGATTTCTGTAAATTCAGAAATATTTATTAATTTATTGGTGGATTCATCATTTTCCTTAAAGAGAATAATTGGCAAAAACTAAACCATAAGTGCTCATTTTTTTTTTTTAACTTATTGGTGAAAAATAATTTTTTCATGTTGGATGATGAAACTGAAACTGTTATTAGCTTAAAACACATTTCTTATATCTTTATTTGAAATTAACATTATAAAACATACACTGTGTTTTTTGGTGAAAATCTACGGGAGTGAGAAAACCAATTTGAGAATTTTTTTATTAATTGAATTTTAAAAAAGCAGAGGATAAAAAATAAACTCAGTTAAAAAAAAATTAACAAAGTTTCTCCAAACACTCAAACATTATTTAATATCTATTTTTGTATTTTCAGAGATGAAACCTTTGGAGACCAGATGGAAGGATGGAAAGGTTTCATTGTTCGTCCTTGTAAACGTCGAACAACAACAAATACAACCAGACATTAGGAAAATCTTGTCATTTTCTTATTTTAATTTAAGTACAAAATAAAATTTCATTTTAAATACAAAAAAAATTATTTAACAACAAACACAAAGAAAAAATATTTTAATACCAAAAGTTATTAAAAAATATATTATATATTTTATATTAGAGTTTTATCAGGTTGGACACTGAAGCTGAAACTCTAATAAGCTTTAAACACATTTCTAATATCTTCCACTTTTATTATAAAACTATTGTTTGGAGGAAAGTAGAGTGCGTAGAACAACCTAAAAAAAAAAATTAAAAAAATATATATATATATATATATATATATATATATATATATATATATATATATATATATATATATATATATATATATATATATATGAAATGTGATGTTGAAACTAGACAAAAAATACAGTGTAGAAGAAAAGAAAATCTGGATTTATTTTTACAGATCATAGTTCTAAAATACACTTAAAATCCAAACACAGGTTGGAAATTAGATAATTGTTTCAGTTTCATCGTCCAACCAAGTAACAGTTCTACATTGTTTACCAATCATTTAAATGTAGTTGTAGATTGTTTAACTGCAAACATAAAATAAAGCTAGAAGTAAAAATTATCAATTTACAAGTAAATTTGTTAAAGTTATTTCACAATAAATACAGTGTATGTCCACCAAACACACCCCACCAGTCACTCACATCCACCAAACACACCCCACCAGTCACACATCATCCACCAAACACACCCCACCAGTCACACTCACATCCACCAAACACACCCCACCAGTCACTCAATCCACCAAACACCACCCACCAGTCACTCACATCCACCAAGACACACCCCACCAGTCACACACATCCACCAAACACCCCCCACCAGTCACACACATCCACCAAACACCCCCCACCAGTCACAACTCATCCACCCAAACACACCCCACCAGTCAACACATCCACCCAAACACCCCCCACAACCCGTCACACACATCCACCAAACACACCCCACCCAGTCACTCACATCCACCCAACACACCCCCCCACCAGTCACTCACATCCACCGTAAACACCCCCACAGTCACACTCATTCCAACCAAACACACCCCCCCCACCAGTTCAATCTCATCCACCAAACACACCCCACAAGTCACTCTCGTCCACCAAACAAACCCCACCAGTCAAACACCCCCCACCAGTCATTCACATCCACCCATAACACCACCCCACCAGGTCACCCTCATCCACGCAACACACACTCCCACCAGGTCACTCACATTCCACCAAACACACCCCACCAGTCACACAATCCACCAAAAACCCCCACCAAACACCACCCCACCAGTCACTCACAATCCACCAAAACCACCCCCCCCAGTTCACTCACATCCACCAAACACCCCCCACCAGTCAACACACAGTACCACCAAACACCCCCCACCCAGTCACCACACATCCACCAAAACACACCCACCAGTCACTCACATCCACCAAACACCCCCAACCAGTCACTCACACCACCAAACACCCCCCACCAGTCACTCTCATCCACCAAACACACCCCACCAGTCACTCTCATCCACCAAACAAACCCCACCAGTCAAACACCCCCCCACCAGTCACTCACATCCACCAAACACCCCCCACCAGTCACTCTCATCCACCAAACACACCCACCAGTCACTCACATCCCACCAAACACCCCCCCCCCACCAGTCACACACATCCACCAAACACCCCCCACCAGTCACACACATCCACCAAACACACCCCACAGTCACTCACATCCACCAAACACCCACCACCAGTCACTCACATCCACCAAACACACCCACCAGTCACTCTCATCCACCAAACACACCCCACCAGTCACTCTCATCCACCAAACAACACCCCACCAGTCACTCACATCCACCAAACACCCCCCCACCAGTCACTCTTATCCACCAAACACACCCCACCAGTCACTCACATCCACCAAACACCCCCCACCAGTCAATCTCATCCACCACACACCCCACCAGTCACTCTCATCCACCAAACACACCCCCACCAGTCACTATCATCCACCAAACACACCCCCACCAGTCACACTCATCCACCAAAACACCCCCCACCTAGTCATTCACATCCACCAAACACCCCCCCACCAGTCACACTCATCCACCAAACACACCCCACCAGTCACTCACATCCACCAAACACACCCCCCACCAGTCACTCTCATCCACCAATACACACCCCACCAGTCACTCACATCCACCAAACACCACCCACCAGTCACACACATCCACCAAACACCCCCACCAGTCACACACATCCACCAAAACACACCCCACCAGTCACTCACATCCACCAACACCCACCACCAGTCACTCACATCCACCAAACACCCACCAACCAGTCACTCTCATCCACCAACACACCCCACCAGTCACTCTCATCCACCCAAACACACCCCACCAGTCACTCACATCCACCAAACACCCCACCCACAGTCACTTCTCATCCAACCAAACACACCCCCCAGTCACTCTCATCCACCAAACCACACCCCACCAGTTCACTCTCATCCACCAACACACCCCCCACCAGTCACACTTCAATCCACCAAACACCCCCACCAGTCACAACACAGTCACTCACATTCCCACCAAACACCCCCCCCACCAGTCACTCACATCCACCAAAAACCCCACCACCAGGTCACCACACATCCACCAAAACACCCCCCCAGTCACACACATTCCCACCAAACACACCCCACCAGTCACTCACATCCACCAAACAACCCCCCCACCAGTTCACTCACATCCACCAAACACCCCACCAGTCACTCTCAATCCACCAAACAACCCCACAGTCACTCTCATCCACCAAACAAACCCCACCAGTCAAACACCCCGCCACACAGTTCACTCACATCACCAAACACCCCCCACCAGTCACTCTCATCCCACCAAACACACCCAACCAGTCCACTCACATCCACCAAACACCACCCACAGTCACTACATCCACCAACACCAGTCACACACATCCACCAAACACCCCCCACCAGTCACACACATCCACCAAACACACCCCACCAGTCACTCACATCCACCAAACACCACCACCAGTCACTCACATCCACCCAAACACCCCCCACCAGTCACTCTCATCCACCAAACACACCCACCAGTCACTCTATCCACCAAACACACCCCACCAGTCACTCACATCCACCAACACCCCCCCACCAGTCACTCTCATCCACCAAACACACCCCACCAGTCACTCACATCCACCAAACACCCCCACCAGTCACTCTCATCCACCAAACACACCCCACCAGTCACTCTCATCCACCAAACACACCCCACCAGTCACTCTCATCACCAAACACACCCCACCAGTCACACTCATCCACCAAACACCCCCACCCAGTCACTCACATCCACCAAACACACCCCACCAGTCACTCACATCCACCAAACACCCCCCACCAGTCACTCACATCCACCAAACACACCCCACCAGTCACTCTCATCCACCAAACACACCCCCACCAGTCACACACATCCACCAAACACACCCCACCAGTCACACACATCCACCAAACACCCCCCCACCAGTCACTCTCATCCACCAAAACACCCCCCACCAGTCACTCACATCCACCAAACACACCCCACCAGTCACTCACATCCACCAAACACACCCCACCAGTCACTCTCATCCACCAAACACCCTCCACCAGTCACTCTCATCCACCAAACACCCCCCACCAGTCACTCACATCCACCAAACACACCCCACCAGTCACACTCATCCACCAAACACACCCCACCAGTCACTCACATCCACCCAAACACACCTCACCAGTCACACTCATCCACCAAACACACCCCACCAGTCACACAAAATCCACCAAACACACCCACCAGTCACACACATCCACCAACACACCCCACCAGTCACACACATCCACCAAACACACCCCACAGTCACACACATCCACCAAACACACCCCACCAGTCACACTCATCCACAAACACACCCCCACCAGTCACACTCATCCACCAAACACACCCCACCAGTCACACTCATCCACCAAACACACCCCACCAGTCACACTCATCCACCAAACACACCCCACCAGTCACTCACATCCACCAAACACACCTCACCAGTCACACACATCCACCAAACACACCTCACCAGTCACTCACATCCACCAAACACACCTCACCAGTCACACACATCCACCAAACACACCCCACCAGTCACTCACATCCACCAAACACACCCCACCAGTCACTCACATCCACCAAACACACCTCACCCGTCACTCTCATCCACCAAACACACCCCACCAGTCACTCACATCCACCAAACACACCTCACCCGTCACACACATCCACCAAACAACCACCTCACCAGTCACTCACATCCACCAAACACACCTCACCAGTCACACACATCCACCAAACACACCCCACCAGTCACTCACATCCACCAAACACACCCCACCAGTCACTCACATCCACCAAACACACCTCACCAGTCACACACATCCACCAAACACACCCCACCAGTCACACACATCCAAACAGGGCAATGTGGGTGAAGTGGCTTGCCCATGGCTCAGAATGGCCCTAGCGGGGATGGAACCGCCAACTTTCCGGTTACAGGACTACCAAGTGCACCACTGCGGCATCTCTCTCACATCTCTCCATTATGATCAATACAAATGTAGCTGACATTATAAAACTGAACCAAGCAATAAATAAAAACTATTTTATTCATTTACAAAGTGAAGATCAATGATCATCAATGCCATAATGTCCCAGCTCCTAGCTGCATCGAAAATCTAGAAAAGCGTGGTTTAAAGAGGAGAAGCTGAATTTTGTTGATTCAGTTTCAAACCAGCCTGAAATAAACACTGAATCCACAGCTCTTCTGAAGTTAAACCGTTGCTTTGAATAAATCTCGTGTTTGTTCCAGGATGCTGCAGGTGGAATCCTGTGGGGATCCCAGAATAACAGGGTTCATCTCCTGCAGCTATCTTTGGCTCACCCTGCGAGCGTCTACGTGTGCTCCAGACGGTGCGGGCGAGCTAGCTCAGCTTAGGGCGCTCTCTGCATGTTCATGAGTGGTAAGCACCGGCCGGGCCGGCATCTGGGGTCGCAGACGGTCAGCCACGAGAGCATTTTTATTCAGAGAGCCTCCAAGCGCTGCGCAGGACCCAGAGACACACGAGGAGCGCTCGTCACTCTAGCTGAAAATAATTATTAAATACGCTGAGCTAAAAGAGCTCAAATAGAGTGGGTTTAGATCAGGATCAGTGAGTTTCAGGATGTCAGCAATATATCGTTTATCATCCCAAAACCCCGATGGAGTGAGAAGAGACTAGCTTTTATCTGTTTTTCTTGAAAAGCTTTACTTCGTAAGCTCAATGCATTCACCAAAGAACATTTTTTTAGACAGCGTATCTCATAACTATGAGATACTTAGTCATAATTATGACTCTGTAGTTCTTAGCTACAGGACAGACAATGTTACTACAGGAAGAATTTTGTCAATATCTCTTTTTGTGTTTTAACTGTAATGTTTTAAGTCTGGAGAAAAAAATACCACAAATCACAAAAGGAGAGCGTTAAAACATTGCAGTTAAAACACAAAAGGAGGTATTGACAAAATTCTTCCTGTAGTAACATTGTCTGTCCTGTAGCTAAGAACTACAGTCAGTAGTTTTAAAAAAATATATTTTAGATATCTTAAATTTTCTAAGCCATTTAGTAAAATAAGTCCCCTGTGTTTACTACGGCCACTAAGCATTTAATGAAGCCTTTTTGTTCAATTCTGTCAAGTTACACATTTTCCCTTCAGCGTGCCTTACACATTATACGCGCTGCAATGGCAAGCCGAGGCTATTCCCAGATAATAATGACTTCTTATAAATGTTTTGGGTACTCAAACACTGGCTTCTCGCAGCGGTGCGTTCTTTAGGCTGTGAAAGGATATTGGTTGTCTTGTTGGCTGTCGTTTAACGGTATTATTGCCGCGAGAGTGTAAGCGAATGTGTGATGCATATCGAATCTGAAACTAACTGTACTGCAGTAAACTGGCCAAGCAAAAAAAATTCCAAATGTGGGTTTGGTGTTGTATCTGCAAAAACAGCCAGCAATAAATAAAAAAAAAAAAGAGCTCATCCTGAAGACGTTAGGGTAAACTTCTGAAGAGTAACGTGAAGTGAGCTTCCGTACAACAATGATGGGCGGACAAGCTGATTTTAAAAACGACAAAGTTATCCCATAATTATGACTTAGTAGATCATAATAATAAGATACATGATACATTTTCTTTGGTGAATGTAATGAGCTTCCGTACTTGACTGAGTTTTACTAACATAATTAATGAACGTAATCAACAACATGATAGTGTCACAAATGCCTTTCTTGATGGCAACACGATGTTTCTCTTTCAGATTTTTTTTACAAAATTTTATAATAGTTAAAATTAAACTCCTTTAAATGTTTGTTTGTTTTTTAAGGAAAATGTAATATTATAACTAGAGCTGCGCTAACTAGAGAATTCATTATAGTTGACGATTGATTTACTCCCGTTAACGCAGTTTTTTTTACATCAGAAACATGTTGGCTTTTATTACGTATGATTGAGTCTAGACTGTTGCACAGGAAGCGCTAACAGTAAGAAATAAACAAAGAAAGTAAGCTGGAAATATGGAGTAGAGTACAGAACTTTTACAAGGTCATTTTCACTTTAAATTTCTTTTAGTAACAGTGCAAGGCTTCGGAAGACTACGTTAGATGTGATGTGTGCCTTAGTTAGCAGCTGAGAGGAGGAACAAAAAAAGTTAAAGTAAACCATTTGCGCTGATATTTTTGGATCAGGTTCACTGATATTTGCATTCTGTTTCCTGGTTACTGTTTTAACACTGAGGTTCTCATTTTTACTTCAAGAGTAATAACGACCTGCCTGGGAGCGGCAATAGATTTTCAGTTTTGTATTTAAATTAAATTTAATTGTTTCAGCTGAGACTTGCACTGAGTCCTTTATTTATATGTATATTTTATCTATATTTATATATGCTGGCCATATGTGTTTTACTTTTTGAAATAAGTTCCATCTAGGATTTGACAAACTTCTTTTTGTGGTTCTTTTTAAACAAGATTCTTCAAAGAAAGTATAAACATGAACTTTTCAGACAATCTCCCTGCTACTGTCTAAATAAATGCTGTTTGCACAACACATTAATAGCACAATATTAGATTTTCTGTATCGGCGATTAATCGTAAAAACCTTGTGCGATTAAGTTTTTTTTTTTGCCCATCCCTAAATATAACTATAATAATCATAATAATTGATAAACAGTTCCTTCAGGAATGACCCACACATCTTCCTATAGCTGCTCTGAAAAAATTACAGATCTTTAATGTCTGAGACAATTTCAGATATGTTAATCAATTTAAAAGACACTTGATCTAAAAACTACTAAACGTTAAATTTCTCGCTTACAGTGTCTCTGCTTCGTTTCTCTGGGTTGCTTTGAAGTCGAGTGAGCAGAAGAGCATTCTGCCCCCAAAAAAATCATTTTCCATCAAAAATAGTCTCAACAACATCCTGTTCGGGACACCATTACATTGTTGATTACATTCATTAATTAGGTTAGTAAAAATCAATAAAGCTAAAAAAAAAGCTAATTTAATTTAAAAGTCAAATTAAATCAGCATTACTGTAAGGATTGTAGAAGATGCATTTCTTCATCCTGAAGCTCACGGAACAACCTTCACCTGGACTCTGGTGTGGCTGAGTACTGGGAGAGGGATCTATATGGGTATTTTGCTGATCACTTCCTGTTGATTTCGTATCGCTCTTCTAAACGCTGTGACATCATCCGCTGCTAATAATACTCATGAGTTCATTAATACGCACAAGGCCGTACAGCACATTTAAACCCATTCGTTCTCAGAGTTGCTCTGAACAGAGCATTTCAGGCCACGCCCCTTTCTGTCTGTTCTCTAAGCAGGGCAGAATAAGAGTCACTCACGTCGTATCGGAGGTTTGGGCATCATGGTGGAGATGTCCTGGCTCCAATGCAGCGGGACGGAGCCGCGCAGCTGCACGCAGGAGGAGAAGCTGCCGGCGCTGAAGGACTGCACCGAGGAGTCGTGGACCATCTGCTCCGTCTCCACCTCGTTCGCCACATCCCCCTGCCGACAAGACAAGAGCCATTCCTGAATACACGCACAACACTTGCTCTTCACACTGTTATAAACCGTTCCTCTGTGAGCCAGAGTCAGAGAGATGTTTGGTTTCTGTTCACCCTGGAGCGGAGCGTCTTCTTCTTTTAATTCTTACAAGTCCTTTTATATCTCATTTTAATCCTTTTAATAACACAAGTCCAAGTTTTGCTCGCTCCGTCTTTTACTCCGTTTGATTTGCGTGCGTTTGATTACTGATATCACGAGAGAAGGCGTGGTTTATTTAAAAAAAATGTAAATGTATTTTCTTTTTCAAGGATTTTTTTCTCGAAAGGTCATGGTGGCATAGTGGGTAGCATGGTCATCTCACAGCAAGAAGGTATCTGGTTCGAGCCTCGACTGGGTCAGTTGGTATCTCTGTGTGGAGTTCTTATGTTCTCCTCGTGATGGCGTGGGTTTACTCCGGGTGCTCCGGTTTCCTCCACGAGTCCAGAGACATGCGGAATAAGAGAATTTGGTAAAACAAAATTGAGTGTGTGAGGATGTTTCCCAGTAATGAGCTGGAAGGGCATCAGCTGCCTAAACATAAGTTAGGGGTTCATTTCCCTGTGGCGACCCCAAATAAAGGGACAAAGCAAAAAACTAAATGGATAGATGGGCTTGCTCCTGTAGATGAGCTCAGGAACAGGCCTGAGAGAGCTCGGAGAGCACAGATGCACCTGATGCTGTTCAGGGCGGGGTTCATTCACGGAAACCACCTAACATCAGGTTTTTCTGCAGTCGGAGTTTGTTCCAGGTGAAAACAGTTCAGCTCAGTTTCAGCAAGGAGAGCTGTAGAGCGAAGCCACGGAACACAATCAGAGCTGAAAACACAGAGATAGAGCAGCAGAAGCCCCTCGCTGCGGGTTAACAATTCAGAGCCCAAACACATCAGGTTAGAACCTGCTGCTCTCTCTCTTGATGTGTAACAGGAAGTGACTGAGCTGCAGTTCCTCGAGCTGAGTCCAGAAGAAGGCAGGTTCTCATTCACTCTCATGTTAAAATTGAAAAATCATGTTTCCACTGTAAGAAACTGAATTATGCTATGTGTGATCTGCTTGAGAAGACCGAACTAAGCACAGGAACCAACTAGGACTGCAATCTGTTCACATGCGGAACGGTCGAAACGAGCAGATTGAAATGACAAAGCATAGAACCAAAAACCGGTTCTGGGTGTTCGAGTGACATGCGTCGAATCTGCATATGAGTGTATTTGAGTATCAAAGGCCCATGGGACGAGCTCTGAAGCCTTCTCTTACATCTAAATCTCACCAGCTTTGACTGATGCTCTCTGATTCGTATTCCTGGTTAGGTCACTCCTATCTGGGAAGAAATTGATCTGAAGGCAGACAATCTTAGAGAGCAGACTCAAATACTGGCCCTTTTCATCTCTGAAATGGTGCACGAAGGAAGAGCTCTGGAGCTCCCTGATCATATAATAATCTTGGAGTTAAAAATGTAATGCCTTTTTTAGAATGATTAATTGCAAATTAAATGTAGACAATAACTCTTTACTCTGGGTTCATATTTCAAAAATTATATGCTAGTTCCACCTCTGTGGACACATTTCTTATTCCCAGGAAGTGATGTGCTGCGACACAAAATGTAAAACCGACATAACTGGTTTCCTGTTGTTAATCTTGAAGTATCACACACATCAATATAAATTCAACAATAATAACCTTGCTTCCAGTGTTCCTAAAAAAAAAAAAATCTATTCAATTGTTTACTATTTTAAGGCTACACTGTGAATAATTGTTGTATCTGGTTTTATCTTTGCTTAAGTGCCTTTTTGTAATGATAGCATTGAGCTATATGGTTTTCTCTCTATGAAAATTTATGCTAACATTAAATAGTTTTACATTGCTTTACTAAGCTGTTTGACCTTTAAATGTGTGTGTATATATATATATATATATATATATATATATATATATATATATATATATAGGCTGACGGTTTAAATCTTATTATATCTTAAAGATCTTCTTCTTTCGGCTGTTCCCAGTTTAGGGGTCGCCACAGCAAATCATCTGTTTCCACCTAACTCTGGCCTCAGTATCCTCTACTCTTGCACCAATTACCCTAATGTCCTCCTTCAGCACACCCATATAACTCGTCTTTGGCCTTCCTCTCGCCCTCATGCCTGGCAGTTCCATCTCCAACATCCTTCTACCAATATAACTACTATCCCTTCTCTGCACATGTCCAAACCATCTCAATCTGGCTTCTCTGACTTTGTCTCCAAAACAACCAACCTGAGCTGTTCCTCTGATGTGCTCGTTCCTAATCTTGTCCATCCTTGTCACTCCTAAACTGAACCTCAACATCCTCATCTCTGCTACTTCCATCTCTGCCTCGTGTCTCTTCCTCACTGCTACAGTCTCTAACCCATACATCATAGCTGCTCTCACTACTGTTCTGTACACCTTTCCTTTGATTCTTGCTGACACTCTTCTGTCACACAACACCCCTGACACTTTTCTCCACCCACTCCAACCTGCCTGCACTCACCTCTTCACCTCTTTTCCACACTCCCCGTCGCACTGGACTGTTGACCCCAAATACCTAAACTCCTCCACCTTCTTGACCTCAGCCCCCTGTAACCTCACTGTTCTACTTCCCTCCCTCTCGTTCAAACACATGTATTCTGTCTTACTACGACTGACTTTCATTCCTCTTCTTTCTAGAGCAGAGCTCCAAGTTTCCAGCTGTCCCTCCACCTGCTCTCTACTCTCACTACAGATTACAATGTCATCTGCAAACATCATTGTCCATGGAGATTCCTGTCTGACCTCATCTGTCAACCTGTCCATCACCATAGCAAACAAGAAGGGACTCAAAGCCGATCCTTGATGTAGCCCCACCTCCACCTTGAACTCCTCCGTCTGACCTGCAGCACATCTCACTGTTGTCATACTCCTCTCATACATATCCTGAACTACTCTGACGTTCTTCTCTGTCACTCCTGACATCCTCATACAGGACCATAGCTCCTCTCTCGGCACCCTGTCATACGCTTTCTCTAAATCCACAAAGACGCAGTACAGCTCCTTCTGACCATCTCTGTACTTCTCCATTAGCATTCTCAGAGCAAAAATTGCATCAGTAGTGCTCTTCCTGGGCATGAAGCCATACTGCTGCTCGCAAATATCCACTTCCCTTCTTAGCCTAGCTTCCACTACTCTTTCCCAGAGTTTCATTGTGTGGCTCATCAACTTTATACCTCTGTAGTTGTTACAACTCTGCACATCACCCTTGTTCTTAAAGATTGGCACTAGGACACTTCTCCTCCATTCCTCAGGCATCTTCTCACTCTCTAGAATCCTGTTGAATAACCTAGATAGGAACTCCACTGCTGTCTCTCCTAGACACTTCCACACCTCCACAGGGATGTCATCTGGACCAACAGCCTTTCCACTCTTCATTCTCCTCAGAGCCTTCCTCACCTCATCCTTTCTAATCTTTTCAACTTCCGGCTCTACAATGTTCACCTCTTCCCCCCTTCTTTCCCACTCATTCTCCTCTTTCATCAACTCCTCAAAATACTCCTTCCATCTTCTCTGCACACTCTCCTCACTTGTTAGAACCCTTCCATCTCTATCTTTAATCACCCTTATCTGTTGCACTTCCTTCCCATCTCTGTCTCTCTGTCTCGCTAATCTGTACAATTCCTTCTCACCTTCCCTCGTATCTAACCTGGCATACAACTCATCATATGCCTTCTGTTTGGCCTTTGCCACCTCCCTCTTCACCCTGCGCTGCAATTCCTTGTAGTCCTGTCTACTTTCTTCAGTCCTTTCGATGTCCCACTTCTTTTTAGCTAGCCTCTTCCTCTGGATGATGTCCTGTACTTCCTCATTCCACCACCATGTTTCCTTATCATCTTTCCTTCTTCCTGCTGACACACCTAGCACCTTCCTACCTGTCTCCCTGATCACTTCTGCTGTAGTTTCCCAGTCCTCTGGAAGCTCTTCCTGACCACCCAAAACCTGTCTCAGCTTCTGTCTGAATTCCTCAGAACCGTCTTCCTTTTTCAACTTCCACCACTTGGTCTTCTTTTCCATCTTTCCTGCCCTCTTCTTCCTGACCACCAGAAACATCCTACACATCACCATCCGATGCTGTCTGGCTACACTCTCTCCTACCACTACTTTGCAGTCAGTGATCTCTCTCAGATTGGCTCGTCTACTTAGGATGTAGTCCACCTGCGTACTCCTACCACCACTCTTGTAGGTAACTCTATGTTCCTCCCTCTTCTGGAAATAAGTGTTAACTACAGCCATTTCCATCCTCTTGGCAAAGTCCACCACCATCTGTCCTTCTGGGTTCCTTTCCTTAACACCAAACCTGCCCATCACTTCCTCATCACCTCTGTTGCCCTCGCCCACATGACCGTTGAAGTCTGCTCCCACCACTACTCTCTCCCCTCTGGGAATACTCTCCATTACCTCATCTAACTCACTCCAGAATCTCTCCTTTTCCTCCAGCTTACAGCCTACTTGTGGAGCATAACCACTCACTACATTCAACATCACCCCTTCAATCTCTAACTTCAAACTGATCACCCTGTCAGACACTCTTTTCACCTCTAAAACATTCCTCACAAACTCCTCCTTCAGGATCACTCCTACCCCATTTCTCTTCCTATCCTCACCATAGTAAAACAGTTTGTATCCCCCTCCAATACTACGCGCTTTGCTACCCTTCCACCTGGTCTCCTGCACACACAGAATATCTACCTTCCTTCTCTCCATCATGTCCGCCAGCTCTCTACCTTTCCCGGTCATTGTACCAACGTTGAGAGTTCCTATTCTCAGACCTATACTCTTGCCTTTCCTCTTCTCTCTCTGCCTACGAATCCTTCTCCCTCCTCTCCTTCTTTGACCAACAGTAGTCCAATTTCCACCGGCACCCTGTAGGTCAACAGCACCGGTGGCGGTCGTTGTTAACCCGGGCCTCGACCGATCCGGTATGGAAATCGAATTGATGACTTGCATATTTGGTTTTGGCATGTTTTACGCCGGATGCCCTTCCTAACGCAACCCTCTCTATTTATCCGGGCTTGGGACCAGCACAGAAGTCACTGGCTAGAAAGATACAAATGTAAAAATAATTCACCCCCCTCCGAGTGTTCATGAAGAGCAGAACTAGTGATCTGAATCAACAAACCTGATGGAGCCAGGGGTGGAAGCATGTTTTTTTTCCAGCTCCAAAGTATAGTTTTAACATTGAAGAACTGCAGTTCCGTCACTTCTAGTTATGCGTCGAGAGAGACTATAGCATGCGGAACCTCCTGCTGTCTCTGTTAATAGAGAGTGAATCTTGTACTACAATTCTTATCAGCCTTTCCTTCTGAAAACTGAGCACTCGAGGAGAGGAACCGCTAACCCTCCTTCCCGCATACACCTCGCTCTCAAATATCATAATATAAAGAACACAATATTAAACGGTCAAACGTTAGAAACACATTATAAACATTTACATCACAAATTCACCATAAACAGCTTTTTAACAAGAACTCACTGATTACCCACAATGCACTGCCATCTTGTGCAGCTTCGATGCACCATCATGCTTCCAATCTCCACTAGAGGGCATCGAGCACCCCCACTAATCCCAAAACAGATGAAACACTATTGGAAAATATGAAAAGATGAAGAATTACCTCACAGTTGGCTCCTCGTTTGAGGAAGCGAGTGCCGGCGAAGCGACTGGAGCGGCGAGCGATGAGCGTCACGTACACGGGCCGGCCATAGATCAGCAGCTCTGAGCAGCAGCTAAAGAAGCTTACGACTGACAACTGTTCGTCAAATACACAATTAATGTCTATAAACAATCAGAATCAATAAACGATCAATATCTGAGCTTCGCTCAAGCAGCACCGAGGGTTAACCTAATTTACATTACTGTAATAACATCATAAAAGTGACTATTCTAAAACCAAATCAATAAAATAATGTAAATACATAAAAATATATATAAAAAAAAGCTTTAAAAAAAACTATAATATATAATATAAACAAAATATATATATTATATTTTAAACAAAAATTATAAAAATAAAAAATAATATCCATTAAAAACAGTATTAAATAAACTAAATGAAGTAAAGAATCAAGATTAACGCCATACAACAAATAAATCTTATAACAATAGCATGAAACATGAATTTCATTTCAATAAACAAATACAAAATTAGAGAAAATAAAAAGCATGCTATTTATTTAGGAACGTGTTTTTGAGGAGAATCAGCTCTGCTCCTGAAGGAACTCTCTCAGATAAACACAGATATCTGGAGAGCGTCCGGCTGGGGGCGAGGGAGGATACTGGATTGGCCGCAGAAGCCGTGGATGATGTGCAGCAGCCAATCAGGATGCACGCTGCTGCGGACACGCTCCAGCAGACACTCGTTCCACACGTATTTGAAGTAGGGCTCAGAGCTGACGCCGTGCACCACTGAAACACAAGCAGCCAATCAGAGTGCGTCCTCACAAACCCTTTCATGAGAAGTTCCGTTCTGAGTCTACAACGCTTATTACCTGTTTGTGTACTTTTCTTAATCTTTGGGAGATTTGTTATCCTGATTTTTAACGAGTGATTTCCTTTTTTTTATTTGCTTCGAACAAAACATGTTTCTTTTGCATTTAGATTTCGGTTTAAAAAAAAAAGAGAAATGTAATAATGTTTATACTTTTTATTTTTATTATTTTGCTTTCTCTCACTCTCACTTAAGTACTTTTGTTTTATTGTTTTTATGTCCTGTGGTTTTTTTTAGTTTTTAGCTTTAAAATATGTTTGTTAGTTAGTTTGTTTTTTTCTTTCGGGATTTAGGATTTTTAGTTCGCTATGTTACGAGTGTTTTATTCTTTGTGATTCTTTATCAAATGTATTAGTTGTAGATTTACAATTTGGTTAGTATACCAAGGTTGTTATTTTTTCATTCATTAAATAAAATATTGGTTTTAAAGGTATTACAGTTTTGTCGGTCGATAAAAAATGAAATAATTAATTGCACCAATTTTTTTTATTAATCGCAATTAATTGCAAATAGAAGACAGAAACTTTTTTAAATCTAAAAATGTCAGATGTTAATAATGAATGTAAACTGACAACAAATAAACTTTTAAAATTCAAAATATGATTGTTTATTGATTTTTTGGTTTACCTTGTAACAGGTTTTATCATGTAAACAACATAGCTGCAATAAACCATCAACATCTTCCAAATTAACTCTTCGCTTCTCTTCTTTGGTGGCTGTTTGTGGTCTCTTTAGACTCTTGTTTTCCAGGACTCTTAACAGCTCATTTAGTGAAGCATCATTCCTTCCATCTTTGAGAAGAAACTTTAGCTCTTTAAACCTTGGATCCTTTGCAGCAGCGATCTTCAGCCGTGTGAGATTAGTGCTGTCCTTCCTTTTAGAGAGTCTGAGGGTAAATCATGTTTGAATTTAACTATAGGCTGATCGTCCTCTCTTCACTCAGTCATTTTGCAAGCGGCACAGAGGAGGAGAACATTTTTTTGATTTTCATTATATTGTTCAATACCATTTCTTAGTCAATATATAATATGTATAGTAAATAAAAATGAATCAGTTTATTGACTATGTTGAATCAAATTTATTAAAATTAAGTGCAATGAAATTTTGTCATATGTGCATAAACATACACTTTATTTGTAACACTGACTGTTCTAATAAAGATGAATATAAGCATTAAAATACCTGGGGATTTGCTTTCAAGTAAGCACAGATTGTAAGTACAGATGTACTTTCATGCCATTTTAATCCAGAAAATATCTAACAGCTGCTCAGACTGTGTACCACTAGTTTTGTCTTTGCAGAAATTCCAAAACTGTATCTCTCGGTTCTAGAAACTCATAAGCTCTTCTCCGCGTCTACCTCCAAGTGTAGCAGAGCGTTTGGTGCGCTTCATCCTCACATCTTTGCATAAATAATACCTGGTTGGTAGAATGAGCTTTAATAAAGTTTACAACTGTTACAAGAGAGGTCTCTGGACAGTGTTTTACTGATGAGATCGTAGAGTTGAACGTTACACAGTGTGGGCTATCGCGGGTCTGGGGTTAGTCTTGCGAAAGTAAACAAGATTGTCTGTGCACTCGCACAGAATTTACCCTCAAATACCTTTTTATACACGAGAAGAACATTTCATTCATAAAACGCAGCTCATATGTTTTGCGCTCTCAAAAGGACACTTTTTGCTCAGAATTTCAACGCTGCCGTGAATGGAAAGTTGGTTGAGGGTTCGGTGCAGCATGTGCACCGGTGCTACTCAGTCAGCGCGGTGTGTGTCGCGTGCAGTGATAGTTCTCTGTGCCTTCTCTTCAGTACACATGTCTTATTCATACTTCGTTTGACACGGCCACAACAGGAAACAGAAAAGAACTGCAATCACATTCATTTTTTGATACACATTTCTCAAAATATTTTGTTTAATATTTTGTTTTCCCCACCAAAATATATTGATGTTTTGATTTTTTCCCTATGCTGTAGGTATTTAGCATTCTCTGTACAAGAGTTTTATTCTATTTCTTTTCAGATTTATCTTCTGGAGATTTACAATATAGCGAGAATATTGTTTTGTCTTTGTTTTTGAAATGACTGCTAGGTTTTACATTTCAACTTTTTTGATTTATTTACTTTCATTATAAAATAATTTCTATTAAATTATTAATTGCTTTTGTTTTATTTGTTTTTGTCCTTTAAAGCATACTAATTAAACTTCAAAATTGTGTTTTCATGATTTGGTCATAGAATTGTTTCTTTATTGGTTAATTTCTTCTATAATTTTCATTCAATTTTTTTTTCAAAGAAAAATTGTTTTCACCAGCATATTTTTTTTTAAATATGTGTTTCACTTACTTTTTTTTTTATATATATTTTTTATCCACAGGAATAAGCTTTACGCTTATTGCTCACTGTGGATATTTTGAAAATGAAGGGAGGCTCTGGAGGGAACAAACCCTGAAGTAACGATGATCAATCATGGGAGTGGACAACCAGAGGATCACTGACAATAAAAACTGAGAATAGATGTGGAATCTCAAAACCTGATTCATTAACAGCATTCAGTCGCTATTGCAACTTTCTTTTCCTCGCTACTTCCTGTTTGTTCCCACCGTAGCCTCGCTTTCGTTCTGGAAATGACTGCGGCGTGAAAGCAAAAGAACATCAGGAGATTAACTTCTCACTGACCCTGCGTAGGGAGCCCCTCCTCCTCGAAGATGTCAAACTCGTCGAGTTTGGTCGTTCCACTCTTCCGAGCATCTCCATCTCTCCTCCTGTTCTCCTCCTCCTCCTCGCTGCTCTTTGCGCTGAGCGACTGCAAGAGAGTCATGTTGAACTGCAGCGAGTGGCTAAGATCGTAGCTGTAACTGAACACAAACACACATGCAATCCTGAGTGCTACTCAAAGGTGTTTCCATTTTACCGTCTGAACCTGCTGCACTGCTGAACAATGTTTCAGTTTCACCGTCAGAACCTCTGGCGCTGCTGAACAGTGTTTCAGTTTCACCGTCAGAACCTCCGGCGCTGCTGAACAGTGTTTCAGTTTCACTGTCAGAACCTCCGGCGCTGCTGAACAGTGTTTTAGTTTCACCGTCAGAACCTCCGGCACTGCTGAACAGTGTTTCAGTTTCACCGTCAGAACCTCTGGCGCTGCTGAACAGTGTTTCAGTTTCACCGTCAGAACCTCCGGCGCTGCTGAACAGTGTTTCAGTTTCACTGTCAGAACCTCCGGCGCTGCTGAACAGTGTTTTAGTTTCACCGTCAGAACCTCCGGCGCTGCTGAACAGTGTTTCAGTTTCACCGTCAGAACCTCCGGTGCTGCAGAACAGTGTTTCAGTTTCACCGTCAGAACCTCCGGCGCTGCTGAACAGTGTTTCAGTTTCACCGTCAGAACCTCCGGCGCTGCAAAACAGTGTTTCAGTTTCACCATCAGAACCTCCGGCGCTGCTGAACAGTGTTTCAGTTTCACCGTCAGAACCTCCGGCGCTGCTGAACAGTGTTTCAGTTTCACTGTCAGAACCTCCGGCGCTGCTGAACAGTGTTTCAGTTTCACCGTCAGAACCTCCGGCGCTGCTGAACAGTGTTTCAGTTTCACCGTCAGAACCTCCGGCGCTGCTGAAGAGTGTTTCAGTTTCACTGTCAGAACCTCCGGCGCTGCTGAACAGTGTTTCAGTTTCACCGTCAGAATCTCCGGCACTGCTGAACAGTGTTTCAGTTTCACCGTCAGAACCTCCGGCGCTGCTGAACAGTGTTTCAGTTTCACTATCAGAACCTCCAGCGCTGCTGAACAGTGTTTTAGTTTCACCGTCAGAACCTCTGGTGCTGCTGAACAGTGTTTCAGTTTCACCGTCAGAACCTCCGGCCCTGCTTAACAGTGTTTCAGTTTCACCGTCAGAACCTCCGGCACTGCTGAACAGTGTTTCAGTTTCACCGTCAGAACCTCCGGCGCTGCTGAACAGTGTTTCAGTTTCACTATCAGAACCTCCAGCGCTGCTGAACAGTGTTTTAGTTTCACCGTCAGAACCTCCGGCGCTGCTGAACAGTGTTTCAGTTTCACCGTCAGAATCTCCGGCGCTGCAAAACAGTGTTTCAGTTTCACCGTCAGAACCTCCGGCGCTGCAGAACAGTGTTTCAGTTTCACCGTCAGAACCTCCGGCGCTGCTGAACAGCGTTTCAGTTTCACCGTCAGAACCTCCGGCGCTGCTGAACAGTGTTTCAGTTTCACCGTCAGAACCTCCGGCGCTGCTGAACAGTGTTTCAGTTTCACCGTCAGAACCTCCGGCGCTGCTGAACAGTGTTTCAGTTTCACCGTCAGAACCTCCGGCGCTGCTGAACAGTGTTTCAGTTTCACCGTCAGAACCTCTGGCGCTGCTGAACAGTGTTTCAGTTTCACCGTCAGAACCTCCGGCGCTGCTGAACAGTGTTTCAGTTTCACACCGTCAGAACCTCCGGCGCTGCTGAACAGTGTTTTAGTCTCAAAGAAAGCAGCTGAAGCGAGAACAGAAGAGGACGCTTCGGGAGAAGAGTATCAAAGAGAGAACAATCAAAGAGAGGCTGCAGCAGGTCGCCACACGCTTGAAAAGGCACTTCGAGATTAAAGCAGATATAAATGAAGAGAAAAAAGGTAGAGAAAAAAAAAGAAAAGATGGCCTTCCAGTATCGCTTTTATGTAACACACCTGAAGTAGAAGTTGCTGGACAGATCCACATTCTGGAAGATTCTTACGTATCTGAGGAGAGAGGTATATTTATGTGAGATCATTCAGCCGGAACACTTCTCTAAAACTATCAAAAAAAGATTTAAGATTTATTACACATCATCCTCATCAGCTCTCAAGCAGAAGTCTGTCATTGAAGCAAAACCTTAAATTAGAGCAGCAGACGTCAACGAGGAGTCTGGCTATGAGGATCAACACGCTGTTCCTCAGAAAGAACCCGATGTTACTGTAAACGGCACGCTGCGCTCTCATCTTAGCTTCCGAGACAGAGAGAGAGGGGGGGATAGAGATAGAGGGAGAGCATTCGAGGTCACTGTGACCTGGCGCAGAGGGGCGCAGAATCTATTTTTTGCTGCTCATCATTGTTAGACACTTGACTGACGCACTTTAATTTGAATCTCTGCATGCACTCGAGTACTGGAAGGTGTTTCAGTTTTTCTGTCCAAGTGATTGAGGAGCTCACCGAGCCTCGTCTGGGTGCGTGACTCTCACAGAGTCGTTGGGGATGTAGATCATGGTGGTGTCTTCGATTTTAAAGATGGAGTGTCCCCCAATGTCGGCCATCTTTCGGCGTTTGGTGATCAGAATGATGTAATAGCCCTCCAGGAAGCGGACGAAGCCTGAAAGAAACACAAAGAGAGCGTTATTTATTTGAAGGTTAACTCCTCTACTAGAAGCTGGTTTGTCATTGGCTGGCACTGGAGCACCGTAAAGAGACTAGGGAGGAGCCAACTAGACAGTGTTTCTAACATTGCCAGCCATGCAAGAAAAATATAAAAAATATGCATGTTGTACGCATTGACTGTATATCATATGAATATAACATGTGCAACGTTTCGTGTGATTGGGAGAGAAGTAAAAAACGGGGGGAGCCAGCATGGAACTGCTTCACTATCTAGCAACCATAAATGTGTCCAGAGAGCTGGGACATGGGCGTAGCGAAGACATCTAATTGGCTAATCAGATGATACCGAGACTATAATAAATCTTAAACAAAGTAATTTATAAACAAATCTCTCCTCAGAGTGTTCATGATGGTCAAAACTATCGATCTGAATAAAAAAATATTGCAGCAGCAGGGGTGGAAACATTCTAGTTCAGCTCCTAAATGGTTCAGTTTTAACATTGGCTGGAATGAGAACATGCTCACTTTTGACCCCACCCTCCTTGCAGCTGGTCGAGGTACTACAGTTCAATCACTTCCTGTTGCACAGAAGCAGAGAGGGCGGGAGGGTTGACCCTTGGTTGTACGCTAAGGGATGCGAACACCTTTTTTAATCTTGCAGTCAAAATCAAACAATTGTCACAATAAAGTCATGCTAAACACATTGTAAATCATGTTAGCGTTATGGTAATCATTAGGTATGTCATGCTAACTACATGCTAATCAGTCATTTAAGTGACATTATTAAATCTATTATTAAAAACGTTAAATAGTTAAAATCAATGTTTACTATTATCACATTAACTACAATCGATGTTATTCCAGCTACATGCTAATGAAACATCAAGTCATGCGTGCAAATGCTAAAAATATACAAGCAGCATGATAAGGCATGCTAACTGCAAACTAAAACTTTTTTCTCCCTCGCCAAAATCAAAGCATTGCTTTTTAAGTGGTAATTACTTGCTTTGCAATGCTAACTAGAAGCTAATGTTAATTCAGTCATTCTATTATTACCTGTAATTATAGCTATAACTATGTTAAATCAATCCTTTTTGATGCAAAGAAAGTTATATTGACTTAAAAATCATGTTCGTAGCTAATTCTGTAACAGAGCCATGCTAGCTAGATTATTAAATGATGCTAAAAATATTTTAAAATTGTCCTTATTGGTGTCAAGCTAGCTACAAGTTAATGAAGACCAAGCTATCTTTGCAACAAGTTAATGAAATGTTAAATAATGCTAACTATAAGCTAATAATTTGTCATAACAAAACCTAAGTGAATACCTTATTGGTTTTAAAAATCAAGCTAATGACCTGAAGTCATGCTAACAAAATGCTAATGATATTCAGGCATCATGCCAAGTCATGTGAACTACATACTAACAAGTTGTTTTATCATGGTAAACACGTCATAAGTTATGCATAATGGTAATCACTTGCTATGTCATGCTAGCTACATGCGGCGAAGCCCTATTGTAAATGTTATGATTATTAGGGCTCGAGCACCACTGGTACGAGAATCCTATTGTAATTGCTCAGATTATTATTTATTTATTAATATTATGAGGGCTTGAGCCCTAGCGGTGCACCTGCCACTTTGACTAATATAAACCCTGTTTCCAAAATTGATAGGATGTCGGTTTATTTTACAAAAATCTCTAAAAACAGGTGTTTTTGCTAATTCTACACAAACTCCTCCCACAGATTTTATCCAAACATCTCCAAACTTCTTGAATATCATCATAAGGCATACGGCATGTGATATTGAGAAGCCTTTTCGACTATCATAAAGTATGTGGTGGTGGCGGCGGGCCAATTTCCAAATTTCGACTTGAAACAGGAAGATGTTATAACTCGGCAATAAAATATCCGATCCGGCTCAAACTTGTCTCATTCTCAACGTAGTCCAAGCCTGAAAACAGTCATATGACATCATCATCATCATCAGTCATAGCGCCACCTAGTGGTGACCATTAAAAGTCTGTTTTTTATGCTTCTATTTCAGGCAATGTATTACATACACACTGAAAACATATGTGTAGGTCCTTAAGACCTACAAAAAAAGTCCATTGGGTCGGGTTTCGAAAATGGACAGAAAATGAGATGTTTTACTTTACCAAACTGCTCATAGGCGAAATATCGATCCAGCTGAAAACTGGTGTGGTTACTCGTAATGCAAAACTATCGATCTGAATCATTTTTTTTCAGCACTAGGGGTGGAAACATGGTTTTTCAGCTCCAACGTTTTTTTAAAGCTTACGTTGGCATGAGAAAACTCAGCAGCTTCCTCTTGACTTCTCTCTATTGATGGAGCATTTTCTTGTTCTTCACACAGATAGATCTGAGAGTAAACAGCTCCTCTCTTCATCTCCTAACAGCACTAAAGTGTGTTCTCTAATAGAGGATCAGCAGACCTGCTCTCATTAAAGCATCTTAACGTTTCATATTTTACATTTTACATAACTAACACTGCAGAAGTGTGTCATGACCTGCCCCATCACCTGATTTACTCCTTATTTCATCTCCTTCCTTAACTAAAACTGTATTAAAATTTTATTTAGCAGTTCTGACGGTGAAAAAGAAACCCTGTTCAGCAGCACCGGAGGTTCTGACGGTGAAACTGAAACACTGTTCAGCAGCGCCGGAGGTTCTGACGGTGAAACTGAAACACTGTTCAGCAGCGCCAGAGGTTCTGACGGTGAAACTGAAACACTGTTCAGCAGCGCCGGAGGTTCTGAAAGAAAAACTGAAACACTGTTCAGCAGCGCCGGAGGTTCTGACGGTGAAACTGAAACACTGTTTCAGCAGCGCCGGAGGTTCTGACGGTGAAACTGAAACACTGTCAGCAGCGCCGGAGGTTCTGACGGTGAAACTGAAACCTGTTCAGCAGCGCCGGAGGTTCTGACGGTGAAACTGAAACACGTTCAGCACCGCCGGAGGTTCTGATGGTGAAACTGAAACACTGTTCAGCAGCGCCGGAGGTTCGACGATGAAACTGAAACACTGTTCAGCAGCGCCGGAGGTTCTGATGGTGAAACTGAAACACTGTTCAGCAGCGCCGGAGGTTCTGACGGTGAAACTGAAAACACTGTTCAGGCAGCGCCGGAGGTTCTGACGTGAAACTGAAACACTGTTCAGCAGCGCCGGAGGGTTCTGATGGTGAAACTGAAAACACTGTTCAGCAGCGCCGGAGGTTTCTGGACTGGTGAAACTGAAACACTGTTCAGCAGCGCCGAGGTTCTGATGGTGAAACTGAAACACTGTTCAGCAGCGCCGGAGGTTCTGACGATGAACTGAAACACTGTTCAGCAGCGCCGGAGGTTCTGACGATGAAACTGAAACACTGTTCAGCAGCGCCGGAGGTTCTGACGGTGAAACTGAAACACTGTTCAAGCAGCGCCGAGATTCTGACGGTGAAACTGAAACACTGTTCAAGCAGCGCCGGAGGTTCTGACGGTGAAACTGAAACACTGTTCAGCAGCGCCGGAGGTTCTGACAGTGAAACTGAAACACTGTTCAGCAGCGCCGGAGGTTCTGACGGTGAAACTGAAACACTGTTCAGCAGCGCCGGAGGTTCTGAAAGAAAAACTAAAACACTGCTCAGAAGCGTCGGAGGTTCAGACGGTGAAATTGAAACACTGTTCAGCAGCGCCGGAGGTTCTGAAAAGAAAAACTAAAACACTGTTCAGAAGCGTCGGAGGTTCAGACGGTGAAATTGAAACACTGTTCAGCAGCGCCGGAGGTTCTGAAAGAAAAACTGAAACACTGTTCAGCAGCACCGGAGGTTCTGACGGTGAAACTGAAACACTGTTCAGCAGCGCCGGAGGTTCTGACGGTGAAACTGAAACACTGTTCAGCAGCGCCGGAGATTCTGATGGTGAAACTGAAACACTGTTCAGCAGCGCCGGAGGTTCTGACGGTGAAACTGAAACACTGTTTTGCAGCGCTGGAGGTTCTGACGGTGAAACTGAAACACTGTTCAGCAGCGCCGGAGGTTCTGACGGTGAAACTGAAACACTGTTCAGCAGCGCCGGAGGTTCTGACGGTGAAACTGAAACACTGTTCAGCAGCACCGGAGGTTCTGACGGTGAAACTGAAACACTGTTCAGCAGCGCCGGAGGTTCTGACGGTGAAACTGAAACACTGTTCAGCAGCGCCGGAGGTTCTGATGGTGAAACTGAAACACTGTTCAGCAGCGCCGGAGGTTCTGACGATGAAACTGAAACACTGTTCAGCAGCGCCGGAGGTTCTGATGGTGAAACTGAAACACTGTTCAGCAGCGCCGGAGGTTCTGACGATGAAACTGAAACACTGTTCAGCAGCGCCGGAGGTTCTGACGGTGAAACTGAAACACTGTTCAGCAGCGCCGGAGGTTCTGAAGGTAAAACTGAAACACTGTTCAGCAGCGCCGGAGATTCTGACGGTGAAACTGAAACACTGTTCAGCAGCGCCGGAGGTTCTGACGGGAAACTGAAACACTGTTCAGCAGCGCCGGAGGTTCTGACAGTGAAACTGAAACACTGTTCAGCAGCGCCGGAGGTTCTGACGGTGAAACTGAAACACTGTTCAGCAGCGCCGGAGGTTCTGAAAGAAAAACTAAAACACTGCTCAGAAGCGTCGGAGGTTCAGACGGTGAAATTGAAACACTGTTCAGCAGCGCCGGAGGTTCTGAAAGAAAAACTAAAACACTGTTCAGAAGCGTCGGAGGTCAGACGGTGAAATTGAAACAACCTGGATTCAGCAGCGCCGGAGGTTCTGAAAGAAAAAACTGAAACACTGTTCAGCAGCACCGGAGGTTCTGACGGTGAAACTGAAACACTGTTCAGCAGCGCCGGAGGTTCTGACGGTGAAACTGAAACACTGTTCAGCAGCGCCGGAGATTCTGATGGTGAAACTGAAACACTGTTCAGCAGCGCCGGAGGTTCTGACGGTGAAACTGAAACACTGTTTTGCAGCGCTGGAGGTTCTGACGGTGAAACTGAAACACTGTTTTGCAGCGCCGGAGGTTCTGACGGTGAAACTAAAACACTGTTCAGCAGCGCCGGAGGTTCTGACGGTGAAACTGAAACACTGTTCTGCAGCGCCAGAGGTTCTGACAGTGAAACTGAAACACTCTTCAGCAGCGCCGGAGGTTCTGACGGTGAAACTGAAACACTGTTCAGCAGCGCCGGAGGTTCTGAAGAAGAAACTGAAACAGCTGTTCAGAAGCGTCGGAGGTTCACACGGTGAAACTGAAACACTGTTTCAGCAGCGCCGGAGGTTCTGACGGTGAAACTAAAACACTGTTCAGCAGCGCAGAGGTTCTGACTGTGAAACTGAAACACTCTTCAGCAGCGCCGGAGGTTCTGACGGTGAAACTGAAACACTGTTCAGCAGCGCCGGAGGTTCTGAAAGAAAAACTGAAACACTGTTCAGAAGCGTCGGAGGTTCACACGGTGAAACTGAAACACTGTTCAGCAGCGCCGGAGGTTCTGATGGTGAAACTGAAACACTGTTTCAGCAGCGCGGAGGTTCTGACGGTGAAACTAAAACACTGTTCAGCAGCGCAGAGGTTCTGACTGTGAAACTGGTGTCTGCTACTCTGAACAGTGTTTCAATGAACTCAATCTCAAGGATTGTTTCCATAGCGACAGTACCATGTGAGAAGCTGCCAAGGCAAACAGCGTGGGCATCCACACACCCCTGAAGTGTTTGCCTGACCTTTAGACCTCAAACACAGACACACGTGCAGTGATAAACACAGCATGGCAACTGCAGCAGACGAGGCGTGAGATTATAGATAGTTGTACATACACTGGAGGCCGATTGCTTTGAGGAACTACATTTACATTTATGCATTTGAAAGACGCTTTTATCTAATGAACTTACAGAAGGGGAGAGACAATATGAGATTTTTTACCCAGTCAAAGTCTATCTTAGATTACTCATAATAGAAGTTGTTTCAACTGATCGATAAATCATTGCAGGTAGAAAATAAAGAAAGAGGAGGAATTTTTAAATTTATTTTATTTAATTTTTTATAGTAGGTGTTCCCTGAACAGAAGAGTTTTCAGTTGCTTTTTGAAAGCTGTTAGTGTTGCTGCTCTCCTGACTTGATCAGGAGCATGTGGAGATAAACAGGGGCTGATCTGGAGATAGTTTTGTATGCCAGCGTTAGCGATTTGAATTTAACCCGAGCTGCAATGGGAAGCCAGTGAAGAGTGATGAAGAGGGCAGTAACATGAGCTCGTTTCGGTTCCTTGAAGATAAGACGAGCTGCAGAGTTCTGGATCATCTGCAGAGGTTTGAGCGTATTTAATGGAAGTCCCGCTAGGAGAGCGTTGCAGTAGTCCAGACGTGAGAGGACCAGAGCCTGAACCAGGAGTTGAGTTGCATGCTCAGTTAAGAAGGGCCTGATCTTTCGAATGTTGAGCAGTGCAAACCTCGAGTTGTCTTGGTGATGTGGTCTTTGAAGGAAAGCTGTTCTTCCAAAATCACTCAAGATTCTGACTGTAGGAGAAGGTGATTGTAGAGGATTGCAGCTGGGGTGAGGTCGTGATGCACAGAGGATGGCGGGATTACCACGTTCTGTCTTGGCCATGTTGAGCTGTAGGGGATGGTTCTTCATCCAAGTAGAGATGTCGTTCAGGCAGTCAGTTATGCGGGTAGTTTACTGACAAGTCATCAGGGGGGAACGACAGATAGAGTTGAGTATCATCGGCGTAGTAGTGGTACGAGAATCCATGTCTGTGGAGGATAGGGCCCAGGGAGGGTAGTGCAGATGGAGAAGAGAAAGGAACTGAACCCTGGGGAACCCCGGTGAGTAGTCTATAAGTTTTGGAGACGTCACCCCTCCATTCGACACTGAAAGATCTACCAGTGAGATAGGACTCGAGCCAGTGGAGTACAGTGCCAGTGATGCCTATCGCAGAGAGAGAGTGGAGAGAAGTATCTGATGGTTGACTGTGTCAAATGCAGCAGAGAGGTCTAGTAGGATGAGGACAGATGATCTCGCAGTTGATCCGTCTCAGTTGAATGTCCATTTTTGAAGCCTAATTGGTTGTCATCGAGCTTGTTGTTCTGAGCCAGGAAAGAAGAGCGTTAAATGAAGACAACCTGCTCAATGAGTTTGGCAACGTAGGGCAGCAGAGAGACAGGTCTGTAATTGTCCACCAATGATGTGTTGAGTGTAGGTTTCTTGAGAAGCGAGGTAACTCTGGCCACCTTGAAGGTGTTAGAGAAAATGCTGGTAGTATTTGAGGAGTTGATGATGTCAGTGAGGACAGGTGTGATGGTAGGTGAAATGGTTTGTAGAAGGGAGAGGGGATGGTCGACTTTGTCTGTGAAGTGATCAACGAGCAGCATGACTATCTGTCGTTTGTTACGCTTCAAGGTCTGCCCTACGCTTAGATTTCTTCCATTTTCGCTCTGTGGAATTGAGTATGTGGCAGCCAGGAATTTGATTGTGTTGTTCTGGCAAATCTGGAAGAGAGAGAGCATAGTTGATTGAGACATGTAGCGAGCGAGAAATGGTTTGTTGCATCATGAATGTTTTAAGAGGAAAAGTTTCCAGGTGATGAGAGAGAAGAGGACACAGTTGAAGAAAAGAGAGAGGGATCAAGGGTCTTAAAGTTACGTCGGAAGGTGACACGAGGTGGTGTTGAGTGTGAACAGGTAGGCAGTGTGAGTTTGAATGTGATGAACAAGTGATCAGATGGAGGAGTAACTGTGAGATGATCAGGAGAGCAGCTGCGTGTGTAAGTGAGATCTAGCTGATTTCCTGATTTGTGTGTGTGGACT
>UELW01000127.1:0-67500 GCA_900490495.1 Danionella dracula | reverse complement strand
ACTCGAGTAGTCGCGCAGGTAGAGTCGATCGTCTTTACTCGAGTAGTCGAGCAGGTAGAGAGAGTCGATCGTCTTTACTCGAGTGGTCGCGCAGGTAGAGTCGATCGTCTTTACTCGAGTAGTCGCGCAGGTAGAGTCGATCGTCTTTACTCGAGTGGTCGCGCAGGTAGAGTCGATCGTCTTTACTCGAGTAGTCGCGCAGGTAGAGTCGATCGTCTTTACTCGAGTAGTCGCGCAGGTAGAGTCGATCGTCTTTACTCGAGTAGTCGCGCAGGTAGAGTCGATCGTCTTCACTCGAGTAGTCGCGCAGGTAGAGTCGATCGTCTTCACTCGAGTAGTCGCGCAGGTAGAGTCGATCGTCTTTACTCGAGTAGTCGCGCAGGTAGAGTCGATCGTCTTTACTCGAGTAGTCGCGCAGATAGAGTCGATCGTCTTTACTCGAGTAGTCGCGCAGGTAGAGTCGATCGTCTTTACTCGAGTAGTCGCGCAGGTAGGGTCGATCGTCTTTACTCGAGTAGTCGCGCAGGTAGGGTCGATCGTCTTTACTCGAGTAGTCGCGCAGGTAGAGTCGATCGTCTTTACTCGAGTAGTCGCGCAGGTAGAGTCGATCGTCTTTACTCGAGCAGTCGCGCAGGTAGAGTCGATCGTCTTTACTCGAGCAGTCGCGCAGGTAGAGTCGATCGTCTTTACTCGAGCAGTCGCGCAGATAGAGTCGATCGTCTTTACTCGAGCAGTCGCGCAGATAAAGTCGATCGTCTTTACTCGAGCAGTCGCGCAGATAGAGTCGATCGTCTTTACTCGAGTAGTCGCGCAGATAGAGTCGATCGTCTTTACTCGAGTAGTCGCGCAGGTAGAGTCGATCGTCTTTACTCGAGTAGTCGCGCGCAGGTAGAGTCGATCGTCTTTACTCGAGTAGTCGCGCAGGTAGAGTCGATCGTCTTTACTCGAGTAGTCGCGCAGGTAGAGTCGATCGTCTTTACTCGAGTAGTCGCGCAGGTAGAGTCGATCGTCTTTACTCGAGTAGTCGCGCAGGTAGAGTCGATCGTCTTTACTCGAGTAGTCGCGCAGGTAGGGTCGATCGTCTTTACTCGAGTAGTCGCGCAGGTAGAGTCGATCGTCTTTACTCGAGTAGTCGCGCAGGTAGGGTCGATCGTCTTTACTCGAGTAGTCGCGCAGGTAGAGTCGATCGTCTTTACTCGAGTAGTCGCGAAGATAGAGTCGATCGTCTTTACTCGAGTAGTCGCGCAGATAGAGTCGATCGTCTTTACTCGAGTAGTCGCGCAGATAGAGTCGATCGTCTTTACTCGAGTAGTCGCGCAGGTAGAGTCGATCGTTTACTCGAGTAGTCGCGCAGGTAGAGTCGATCGTCTTTACTCGAGTAGTCGCGCAGATAGAGTCGATCGTCTTTACTCGAGTAGTCGCGCAGGTAGAGTCGATCGTCTTTACTCGAGTAGTCGCGCAGATAGAGTCGATCGTCTTTACTCGAGTAGTCGCGCAGGTAGAGTCGATCGTCTTTACTCGAGCAGTCGCGCAGGTAGAGTCGATCGTCTTTACTCGAGTAGTCGCGCAGGTAGAGTCGATCGTCTTTACTCGAGTAGTCGCGCAGGTAGAGTCGATCGTCTTTACTCGAGTAGTCGCGCAGGTAGAGTCGATCGTCTTTACTCGAGTAGTCGCGCAGGTAGAGTCGATCGTCTTTACTCGAGTAGTCGCGCAGGTAGAGTCGATCGTCTTTACTCGAGTAGTCGCGCAGGTAGGTCGATCGTCTTTACTCGAGTAGTCGCGCAGGTAGAGTCGATCGTCTTTACTCGAGTAGTCGCGCAGGTAGGGTCGATCGTCTTTACTCGAGTAGTCGCGCAGGTAGAGTCGATCGTCTTTACTCGAGCAGTCGCGCAGGTAGAGTCGATCGTCTTACTCGAGCAGTCGCGCAGGTAGAGTCGATCGTCTTTACTCGAGCAGTCGCGCAGGTAGAGTCGATCGTCTTTACTCGAGCAGTCGCGCAGGTAGAGTCGATCGTCTTACTCGAGCAGTCGCGCAGGTAGAGTCGATCGTCTTTACTCGAGCAGTCGCGCAGATAGAGTCGATCGTCTTTACTCGAGCAGTCGCGCAGATAGAGTCGATCGTCTTTACTCGAGCAGTCGCGCAGGTAGAGTCGATCGTCTTTACTCGAGCAGTCGCGCAGGTAGAGTCGATCGTCTTTACTCGAGTAGTCGCGCAGGTAGAGTCGATCGTCTTTACTCGAGAGTAGTCGCGCAGGTAGAGTCGATCGTCTTTACTCGAGTAGTCGCGCAGGTAGAGTCGATCGTCTTTACTCGAGTAGTCGCGCAGGTAGAGTCGATCGTCTTTACTCGAGTAGTCGCGCAGGTAGAGTCGATCGTCTTTACTCGAGTAGTCGCGCAGGTAGAGTCGATCGTCTTTACTCGAGTAGTCGCGCAGGTAGAGTCGATCGTCTTTACTCGAGTAGTCGCGCAGGTAGAGTCGATCGTCTTTACTCGAGTAGTCGCGCAGGTAGAGTCGATCGTCTTTACTCGAGTAGTCGCGCAGGTAGAGTCGATCGTCTTTACTCGAGTAGTCGCGCAGGTAGAGTCGATCGTCTTTACTCGAGTAGTCGCGCAGGTAGGGTCGATCGTCTTTACTCGAGTAGTCGCGCAGGTAGGTCGATCGTCTTTACTCGAGTAGTCGCGCAGGTAGAGTCGATCGTCTTTACTCGAGTAGTCGCGCAGGTAGAGTCGATCGTCTTTACTCGAGTAGTCGCGCAGGTAGAGTCGATCGTCTTTACTCGAGTAGTCGCGCAGGTAGAGTCGATCGTCTTTACTCGAGTAGTCGCGCAGGTAGAGTCGATCGTCTTTACTCGAGTAGTCGCGCAGGTAGAGTCGATCGTCTTTACTCGAGTAGTCGCGCAGGTAGAGTCGATCGTCTTTACTCGAGTAGTCGCGCAGGTAGAGTCGATCGTCTTTACTCGAGTAGTCGCGCAGGTAGAGTCGATCGTCTTTACTCGAGTAGTCGCGCAGGTAGGGTCGATCGTCTTTACTCGAGTAGTCGCGCAGGTAGAGTCGATCGTCTTTACTCGAGTAGTCGCGCAGGTAGAGTCGATCGTCTTTACTCGAGTAGTCGCGCAGGTAGAGTCGATCGTCTTTACTCGAGTAGTCGCGCAGGTAGAGTCGATCGTCTTTACTCGAGTAGTCGCGCAGGTAGAGTCGATCGTCTTTACTCGAGTAGTCGCGCAGGTAGAGTCGATCGTCTTTCTTTCGAGTAGTCGCGCAGGTAGAGTCGATCGTCTTTACTCGAGTAGTCGCGCAGGTAGAGTCGATCGTCTTTACTCGAGTAGTCGCGCAGGTAGAGTCGATCGTCTTTACTCGAGTAGTCGCGCAGGTAGAGTCGATCGTCTTTACTCGAGTAGTCGCGCAGGTAGAGTCGATCGTCTTTACTCGAGTAGTCGCGCAGGTAGAGTCGATCGTCTTTACTCGAGTAGTCGCGCAGGTAGAGTCGATCGTCTTTACTCGAGTAGTCGCGCAGGTAGAGTCGATCGTCTTTACTCGAGTAGTCGCGCAGGTAGAGTCGATCGTCTTTACTCGAGTAGTCGCGCAGGTAGAGTCGATCGTCTTTACTCGAGTAGTCGCGCAGGTAGAGTCGATCGTCTTTACTCGAGTAGTCGCGCAGGTAGAGTCGATCGTCTTTACTCGAGTAGTCGCGCAGGTAGAGTCGATCGTCTTTACTCGAGTAGTCGCGCAGGTAGAGTCGATCGTCTTTACTCGAGTAGTCGCGCAGGTAGAGTCGATCGTCTTTACTCGAGTAGTCGCGCAGGTAGAGTCGATCGTCTTTACTCGAGTAGTCGCGCAGGTAGAGTCGATCGTCTTTACTCGAGTAGTCGCGCAGGTAGAGTCGATCGTCTTTACTCGAGTAGTCGCGCAGGTAGAGTCGATCGTCTTTACTCGAGTAGTCGCGCAGGTAGAGTCGATCGTCTTTACTCGAGTAGTCGCGCAGGTAGAGTCGATCGTCTTTACTCGAGTAGTCGCGCAGGTAGAGTCGATCGTCTTTACTCGAGTAGTCGCGCAGGTAGAGTCGATCGTCTTTACTCGAGTAGTCGCGCAGGTAGAGTCGATCGTCTTTACTCGAGTAGTCGCGCAGGTAGAGTCGATCGTCTTTACTCGAGTAGTCGCGCAGGTAGAGTCGATCGTCTTTACTCGAGTAGTCGCGCAGGTAGAGTCGATCGTCTTTACTCGAGTAGTCGCGCAGGTAGAGTCGATCGTCTTTACTCGAGTAGTCGCGCAGGTAGAGTCGATCGTCTTTACTCGAGTAGTCGCGCAGGTAGAGTCGATCGTCTTTACTCGAGTAGTCGCGCAGGTAGAGTCGATCGTCTTTACTCGAGTAGTCGCGCAGGTAGAGTCGATCGTCTTTACTCGAGTAGTCGCGCAGGTAGAGTCGATCGTCTTTACTCGAGTAGTCGCGCAGGTAGAGTCGATCGTCTTTACTCGAGTAGTCGCGCAGGTAGAGTCGATCGTCTTTACTCGAGTAGTCGCGCAGGTAGAGTCGATCGTCTTTACTCGAGTAGTCGCGCAGGTAGAGTCGATCGTCTTTACTCGAGTAGTCGCGCAGGTAGAGTCGATCGTCTTTACTCGAGTAGTCGCGCAGGTAGAGTCGATCGTCTTTACTCGAGTAGTCGCGCAGGTAGAGTCGATCGTCTTTACTCGAGTAGTCGCGCAGGTAGAGTCGATCGTCTTTACTCGAGTAGTCGCGCAGGTAGGGTCGATCGTCTTTACTCGAGTAGTCGCGCAGGTAGGTCGATCGTCTTTACTCGAGTAGTCGCGCAGGTAGAGTCGATCGTCTTTACTCGAGTAGTCGCGCAGGTAGAGTCGATCGTCTTTACTCGAGTAGTCGCGCAGGTAGAGTCGATCGTCTTTACTCGAGTAGTCGCGCAGGTAGAGTCGATCGTCTTTACTCGAGTAGTCGCGCAGGTAGAGTCGATCGTCTTTACTCGAGTAGTCGCGCAGGTAGAGTCGATCGTCTTTACTCGAGTAGTCGCGCAGGTAGAGTCGATCGTCTTTACTCGAGTAGTCGCGCAGGTAGAGTCGATCGTCTTTACTCGAGTAGTCGCGCAGGTAGAGTCGATCGTCTTTACTCGAGTAGTCGCGCAGGTAGAGTCGATCGTCTTTACTCGAGTAGTCGCGCAGGTAGAGTCGATCGTCTTTACTCGAGTAGTCGCGCAGGTAGAGTCGATCGTCTTTACTCGAGTAGTCGCGCAGGTAGAGTCGATCGTCTTTACTCGAGTAGTCGCGCAGGTAGAGTCGATCGTCTTTACTCGAGTAGTCGCGCAGGTAGAGTCGATCGTCTTTACTCGAGTAGTCGCGCAGGTAGAGTCGATCGTCTTTACTCGAGTAGTCGCGTAGGTAGAGTCGATCGTCTTTACTCGAGTAGTCGCGCAGGTAGAGTCGATCGTCTTTACTCGAGTAGTCGCGCAGGTAGAGTCGATCGTCTTTACTCGAGTAGTCGCGCAGGTAGAGTCGATCGTCTTTACTCGAGTAGTCGCGCAGGTAGAGTCGATCGTCTTTACTCGAGTAGTCGCGCAGGTAGAGTCGATCGTCTTTACTCGAGTAGTCGCGCAGGTAGAGTCGATCGTCTTTACTCGAGTAGTCGCGCAGGTAGAGTCGATCGTCTTTACTCGAGTAGTCGCGCAGGTAGAGTCGATCGTCTTTACTCGAGTAGTCGCGCAGGTAGAGTCGATCGTCTTTACTCGAGTAGTCGCGCAGGTAGAGTCGATCGTCTTTACTCGAGTAGTCGCGCAGGTAGAGTCGATCGTCTTTACTCGAGTAGTCGCGCAGGTAGAGTCGATCGTCTTTACTCGAGTAGTCGCGCAGGTAGAGTCGATCGTCTTTACTCGAGTAGTCGCGCAGGTAGAGTCGATCGTCTTTACTCGAGTAGTCGCGCAGGTAGAGTCGATCGTCTTTACTCGAGTAGTCGCGCAGGTAGAGTCGATCGTCTTTACTCGAGTAGTCGCGCAGGTAGAGTCGATCGTCTTTACTCGAGTAGTCGCGCAGGTAGAGTCGATCGTCTTTACTCGAGTAGTCGCGCAGGTAGAGTCGATCGTCTTTACTCGAGTAGTCGCGCAGGTAGAGTCGATCGTCTTTACTCGAGTAGTCGCGCAGGTAGAGTCGATCGTCTTTACTCGAGTAGTCGCGCAGGTAGAGTCGATCGTCTTTACTCGAGTAGTCGCGCAGGTAGAGTCGATCGTCTTTACTCGAGTAGTCGCGCAGGTAGAGTCGATCGTCTTACTCGAGTAGTCGCGCAGGTAGAGTCGATCGTCTTTACTCGAGTAGTCGCGCAGGTAGAGTCGATCGTCTTTACTCGAGTAGTCGCGCAGGTAGAGTCGATCGTCTTTACTCGAGTAGTCGCGCAGGTAGAGTCGATCGTCTTTACTCGAGTAGTCGCGCAGGTAGAGTCGATCGTCTTTACTCGAGTAGTCGCGCAGGTAGAGTCGATCGTCTTTACTCGAGTAGTCGCGCAGGTAGAGTCGATCGTCTTTACTCGAGTAGTCGCGCAGGTAGAGTCGATCGTCTTTACTCGAGTAGTCGCGCAGGTAGAGTCGATCGTCTTTACTCGAGTAGTCGCGCAGTAGAGTCGATCGTCTTTACTCGAGTAGTCGCGCAGGTAGAGTCGATCGTCTTTACTCGAGTAGTCGCGCAGGTAGAGTCGATCGTCTTTACTCGAGTAGTCGCGCAGGTAGAGTCGATCGTCTTTACTCGAGTAGTCGCGCAGGTAGAGTCGATCGTCTTTACTCGAGTAGTCGCGCAGGTAGAGTCGATCGTCTTTACTCGAGTAGTCGCGCAGGTAGAGTCGATCGTCTTTACTCGAGTAGTCGCGCAGGTAGAGTCGATCGTCTTTACTCGAGTAGTCGCGCAGGTAGAGTCGATCGTCTTACTCGAGTAGTCGCGCAGGTAGAGTCGATCGTCTTTACTCGAGTAGTCGCGCAGGTAGAGTCGATCGTCTTTACTCGAGTAGTCGCGCAGGTAGAGTCGATCGTCTTTACTCGAGTAGTCGCGCAGGTAGAGTCGATCGTCTTTACTCGAGTAGTCGCGCAGGTAGAGTCGATCGTCTTTACTCGAGTAGTCGCGCAGGTAGAGTCGATCGTCTTTACTCGAGTAGTCGCGCAGGTAGAGTCGATCGTCTTTACTCGAGTAGTCCTCACGTAAGGAGAATGAATGCTTCAGTGACAGCGACACTGCACTACTTTTATAGGCCCCTGACTATGGGTAGGCTGCAGCAGCTGAGTAATCGCTACTGGAAGGTGCCTCCTTCCTGCTTTGCTGCCGTTTAGACACATTTCACTTGTGCTCCTCACTCTGCACGATCAGCTTTGCTATATTTTCACTTTTTTCTGTTTTTAAGAACACTTTTGACAATGCTATTTATAATGCTCTGAAAGCAAAACCTGAACAGTTTGGATAGACAGAAACGGGATTCTATTTAGGTTGCCTTTATTTATAGGTGGTCCGCTTCCGGCAAGAGGCACAAATATGTTCTCTCGGTTGCTTGGGCTCAATACATGGCTAGAACAAGCCTGTTTTTCAAAAGGCTTCCATTTTTGCAGGCTCTGCTGCAAACTTTAAACCTTTACCTGTAAATAAGCTACAATGTATTAAGTAATGCTTTGAAACATTGTCACGGACTAATAGACACGCAGCTGTGGTTTCGTGAGGATTTCCATGCAGCTGCATCTTCCTCACTCAATAATTCCAAATCTTCTTCTTGCTTCTGCTGGGTTCAGCTCTCAAAGACCAAATTTCAAGAGCATTACATGTATTTCTCTGATATTTTTCTTACCCACAATGCCGTAGGCGCTGAGGGCTCTGGAGAGGCCAGAGGACCCCTTCTGTCCATTCTTACTACGATTGCCCAGATCCAGCCGGCCCAGGAGCTCACACACCTCCTGCTGGCTGTACACATGCTGCGCACACACAATCACTGGTGAACACAAGTGTGCTCCCAGAATTCTCATAAAGCTCTCCTCGAAACTCACCTTATCATCAATGATGACCAGATCTCGAGGCTCGGTGCGGTCGATCTTCAGCACGCGGTGCTTGGTCTGAGCATCGTTACTCCCCACCAGGAAAAACCTCTGCGGAGCAAACACAAAAATACAAGTTTAACTGACAGGTGTGCTCAATGAAAGGAAAATGTACAAAACAATATTAATTGAGAGCATGAGGAATACACACTTAAGAATAAGGAAATAAGAATAATAGAAACCTAGCAACCTCTGAGCCTGGAAATCTGGATTAAAGTGAGTAACCTTCAGATAAACACTGCCATCTAGCACCACATACTGGAAGTGTCCCAAAGGATAATAATATCCCTTTTCTCTTTTTATCGCAAAAACAATCTACACAAGAGAATAGCTTCCTGAAACCCACCGCAGAACCGAACCTCTCTTCGTCTGTCAGGGAAACAGCCTCATCCGCGGTGTTTAAATCCAAAGCTCATGATGATGATGATGATGATAACAACAATAATATAAATAATAATAATAATGTAAATAATATTAATAAACTTCATGTTAGCTTGAGAAAGCTGAATTTGAATTTTAAAATGTTGATAAAGCTAGTAGGAAAAAGTTTAAAGTTTAAAGCTGCAGCTGGTTAAGTAATTTAAAAGTTTCAACAGTTTAATTCTAAAATAAGAGAAAACAATGTCATGTTGTTAACACGAGATAGAGTTCTGTGAAGGTAAAGGTAAAGTAAGTTGCTATGGAGGGATCAGTGGCATCCTTTAATGTTCCTCTTGTCAATATGACTCATATAAACCAATCACCTTGTCTTAACTCTTTCCTAAGCTGAGATATCAATCTTTGAAAATGGTTGCCAGGGTAAGGATTCTGGTTGCTATGGAGGAATTAGTGACATTACAAAAAATTGTACCAAGCAACATACAACTCTAGACCCCTGCGGTCAAATACTCTGCTTTGGCTCAGATTGAGAACTTCCTTAGGTTCTGTGAGCTTGAAGTTTCTGTGCCATTCTCAGTTTGACTCCATGTTAAGTCAATGGAGAAATTTCCCATTGATTACCCAGAATCCTTTAGTGACAGCAGCATGAGGAGATATAGTGCCCCGAGCCAGACAAATTTAAACAGTAAAAAAAATAAAAGTTTGAAGTCCATAACTAGAAGCTACTCGAAGGAGTAGCGTTCAGAAATTTTAGTCAGAAGAATAATAGTATGTTTAAAAGATGGAACAGTATGTTAACTTTCTCAAGCCAACATAATAATAATAATAATAATATAAAGGTGACTCACAGCTCTGGTTTCATACAGCACCAGCTTCTGGACTCCTCTGATCACTGCAGATGTCAGCGGCATTCTGAAACATTAATTCTGACAATAACGAAGATTCAATTCATAACGGCGAACCTGCGAATGAGAAAGAAAATCTGTCAGAGACTGGAACACACGCAGATTTTAATATATATATACTGGAATACATGTAATATATATATATAATACATGTATTTTCTCACATTTATTTATTTATGTGTTTAAATGCTAATTAGGTGGGCCTATTTGTATATTATAAACTACATACAATGCAAAATATAAACTAAATGATTTCCATATGAACCTCCTTATCAACATTGATTTATTGATTAATTAAATTCTTGTTTTTATTAAATATATTCATTTAGGTTATAATTTTTTTATAACTATGGGAATATTTTAGTGCTTTATTGAATACACTCTTTGCACATACACATTTATCAATTTTCTGTCTTAAAATCAAACATCCTCTACATTCTGTATTAAAAAACGGAACGATTCTAAACACCTTTAAAAATAAATCACTATGTTCTGGATATTTTTCAGTTTCTAAGCAATTTGTTTGATTCAAAGACACACTGTAAAATCAGAGTATACTTTACTTGAGAAATGTGATTATGTTTTCTGGACTTTACTCAAATGCTGTTAACTTAAAATAGGCAAGTATTGGTAAGATAATTCAATACAAATTTGAGAGTAGTAAAAACCTAAAAAAAATGAATCAAATTGTTTTACAACATGTCATTGAGCATGCGTATATAAATAAATATTTATCTGTAAATGTACTCAAATATACTTACTCAATTTAACCGTAAGTAATTATTAAACTTACTTAGGTTTTCCACCTAAGTTTGCTTTTAATAAATAAGGAAACCAGGTTTTTAAGTAAACTGAACTAATTGAATGTTTAAACACAAGAAAACACCTAAAATTTAGACCAAAAGTAATTTATTACATTTCTAGTTTCAGTGTCAAATATATATATTGATACAATGTTTGGGGTTTAGACTGGATACAGAAAAAACTGCAGAAATGCGGATAATTAACATTAATTCTGTTGATTTGATGAAAACAGGAAGATGTTCTCTGAGCTGCTGATGCACGGTCTCGTCTTGTTTTACATTAACAGCTCGTTCTGGTGACATTAAAACGCAAATATGTGATTATATAAAAACAGACTCATATATTCACCCGATTCTTGCTTCTGGTGAGATATTTGAGGATAAACAGCAGAGGCTGAGGGGCATCATGTGACTCTCCTGCGGTTCAGCTGAGACGGAAGCCTCGCTGGGACAAACCTCTGAAAAGAACGCGATTAAAACAACACCTGCTGTTCTCCACGTGAGTAGAACCCTTTCAAACAAATGTCCTTTGAAGCTATGTTATAGCCTCATTCCAGGCTCTGCATCCTTCCGAGTGACCCAGTCTCCGGAGGCTACGGCTTCGTTTGCCCCAGTAAGAAAAGACGCTATAGGCTAGCACAAAAGTCATCATGTGACGTCATCGATTAATATACATAAACACCAAGTGATGTACATTCTCCACCCCAATCGTTTTTTTTCAACGCAAACAAAAAAGTATTGCAGGTACACTTGTTTCATGTCATTAAATTAACACATATGGCGTTATAAAACAAATATGTAATGCTAAACATAATTAAATAATAATACAAACAATGAGAACAGAATGACGTTTTGCTATTGCATGAAAATGAAAGGTGAGCTCTGTGATTTTACATTAACGTTAATCACATCTTTAGATCAATTTTGATTTCATGGTTTGTGTCAAGAAATTAGTATCCAATAAAGTATTTTTATAGTTTCAAAAGGTTGAGTTACCTTGTATTATATATATATGATGATGATGATGATGATGATGATGATGATGATGGATGTTATGTGAGGACGAAAAACCTCACTCAGGCACAGGCTTCTATTCTTGTGAAAATCTCAAAACCTTGCGCCGGGAAAATCAGGAATTGTGATAATTGTGGAGTAGAGGAAACAATAGAACATTAAATACTTAAATGTAAAACGTATGCAATGGAAAGAAAAGAAATGATGAAAGAGATTAGGGAAATAATAACAAAGCCTATAACAATTATCAAAATCCTACAGGAAACAAAAATGTGTAGGGCAATCCTTTTATTCCCTAAAAAGACTAAGAATAATTTTAGAATATAAATTAATAAAAGCAGGAGAGGTGACAGGGGAGCAGTTCAGGGATGGGGGCGAAGACAGCGAGTGACAGAAAGGCTCAGCGCAGACATTGCAGCAGCGTTCCTCCGTCCAAAGAACCCGTCATCCAGAAAAAAAAGTCTCCAGGAACAGTCGCTAGATTTGTCACTAGTCGTTAGGATCCAAAAAAAGTTGCCAGACGGTCTGAATAGTTGCTAAATCTAGCGACAAAGTCCCTCAGTTAACACTGAGTAAATGGGGCAGCGGAGCACTTCAGGAGTGCGGATTCGCAAAGTGTCTTGGGATATGTGAAGCTACCAAGAATGGAAGCGTTTAAGGCTGGACGATACTGAAGATTTTGGAATCGATCCGATACGAAGTAATTACAGACTCAGTTTCGCCGATACCAATATCGATACCAATTATTTAATTAAGAAATCTTGCATATATACTAATTAATGTTATTTAGTCATGATGAATGGTGAACACAAGAACACATAAACAATAATCATTTACATGAAAACAAAAACATTTACAGTTAATAGAAATATAAATGAGCTTACTTTGATTTTTTTTAAGTAAAAAAACTACATAATACTACATTATGTAACTACATAATTTTAATAAATATTTAATAACTGATAACCAAGTTTTATATGAAAAATACGAAGGTTGTGACTTTTTTAAATACCAAATTTGCTTGGCTCAATTTTATTATTAGTCAGCTTATGCTAGAGCTCCTGATCACGTAAATATTAATTGATGAACAACTGGATATTCACTGCCTCTCTGAAAAGACTCAATGTCCTCAATGCTGACAGTACTGGTGCTCCGTCAGGACCGCCGCTCTCCTCAATCTGGTTCTCTTTTTCAAGCTGACTTCTCAATTGTTTATCCAAATTTGTGAAGTTACCTCAGTAACAATAGTTTTATTTTATTTTCTTTAACTTTCTATGTTCTTTCTATGGTCTATGCAAGACTTCCTGCTTCCTGCTCTGCTGCTATTCGGACGTATTCTGCTTGTGCTCCTCACTTCGCACTATCTATTTTGCTATTTTTTCACTTTTTACCTGTTTTTAAGTGTCTACACTATTTTGACAATGCTATTTCTAATGCTCTGAAAGCACAAAGTTGAACACGGAATAAACAGAAACTGGATTTAAAAACTCCAGCTCTGGAGACACAGCTGCATGCACTTCTTCTCAAAGAACAGTGGATTCTAAAGAACCGGACCTAGACAAGAACCAACAACAAGCTGGTGAGTTCGTTACAACTTCTCAGCATGCTATTCTGAACCCAGATCAGCGAGCAGAAAGTCCTGATCGGGCTGAAAACTGGCAAAATTAGGGAAATAGACACAAAGGCTCTCTGTTTGGACTGGGCTCATCTACACCAATTCATCAGGAAATACAGCTACGAAACAGATTTGCAACTTTAATGACTGTGGATACCGATCAATCTCAGCCTGTCAGTCAACAATCAGAGCGCACACACATTTTAGAAAACAGGGGGTCAAGAAACAAGCAACATCCAACTCATGTCTCAGTGGAGCCGAAGACTCTGATTATTGGGGATTATACAATCCAGAATCTACGGAGCAAAACTATGGCGACATACTGTCTCCCTCATACCACTGTGTTAGATATCAACAAAACGATAAGAGATGTTCTGAGCAAGCACAAGACAAAACAACTCATCATTCATGTGGGGAAAAATGATGTAAAGAAAGGACAATCAGAGCTGCTTAAGAAAGGCTTTATGGAACTATTTGAAACACTTGAAAGTCTCAAAATACAGTGTTTCATAAGTGGTCCGCTTCCAGCAAGAGGCACAAATATGTTCTCTTGGTTACTTGGGTTCAAAACATGACTAGAACAAGCCTGTTTGTCAAAAAGCTTTCAGTGTATTAATCATTTTATTGTGTTCTGGAATCAGCAAGATTTTATCACATCAGATGGGAAACAGCTGAACAGATCTGGAACAAGAATGCTCATGGACAATATACTTTTCTCCCTCCGCTATCAGGCAACAACACACAAACAGGGAGAACCCAAAAGCATCAAATCAACTGTGGTAACACACCAACAAGGCCTTCGTCACCCACCCTACAGATGTCACCATTGAATGATGAATATCAGACCTCCCCAAGACATGTGAGGATCAACAATTGGATAACATGCAAAGCCACCAGGACATCTCAGTGGCCACACCACCATCTCAATGGCTACATCACCACCGATTGAGGATAGCCACACCCTCTCAATGGATACACCACCAATGAATAAGGACAAGGATGAGCCCCTGGACAACAACCAGAGTGAACAGAACAACTCCCTGGAGGACACATCAACAATGTCCACATCTTCAGGATCCCCCATCTCAGTTTCCCAGTGCAGCTTGAAAAACTAGTCTCCGCAGGAACCAACCTGTCCCACTCGTTCACAGCAAGCCCCAGACCATCACCCCAAAAAAGGAAGACACCTCTCCCTCCTACAGCAGAAAGAGTTCTGTGATCAGACCACCAAGGGCAAAATCACTCCCAACCCACCCTTACTCCACCAAACCAGCAGTGAGTTAAACAGGACATTCTGCCTCAAGACGGCGAACTTGAAAAGTTTTTTCAGAACAGGTAGATGTCCTCAGCCCCTTTAGCTCTTACTTTATCAGCGATACAGATAAGGCCTGCTAGAAATAGAACAAACAAATGGAAGAAAAGGTCTGCTAGAAATCAGAAATAAACTGCAAGCCAGAGGCCATCATATCTGATCTTACAGAAAACAGGGTAAAAATAGCACTTCTAAACATTAGGTCACATAGAAACAAGGCACACCTTGTAAATGATTTTATTTTAACACATGACTTAGATTTTATGTTGCTAACTGAAACATGGCTAGATGATAGCTGTAGTGCAACCAAACTAAATGAGGCTGCACCAGGAAACTTCTTATATAGTCATCCTCTCCTTCTGATAAGAAAGGAGGCGGAGTTTCAAGTTCTTACAAGAACATTTTTGAAAGCTAACAGGTCAATCTTGGGGATTACACATCTTTTCAACATCTGAGTATAGCTTTAAAAGGCACAAAAGGGGTTCTTCTCACCACCTTATTCAGGCCTCCAAAGTAGTCAAAGTTAATCATAGAAACAACAAGAAACAAATAAAAAGATGAATAGAACAATCAAGATTTTGTGTCACAAACCAAAATAAACTTTAACATGATTATTAAACATTTTAATTACTAAAGAAAACTCATTTTAAAAGGACATTTCTAAATCAATAAAGGAAAAACACACTACTAACACATACAAAAGTGACATACCTTGCTCCACTTTCCCAAAGGTTACTAACATGAACAGTTGAACTTGAACCTTGCTCGTTGATCTCTCCTGTGCTCTCTAATCAAGTGACCCGCTGGTGTTTTTATTTATTACTCCACCCATAATTAGCAGGGAAACACCCCAAAAATGGCATAAAGTTTTATCGCCTCTAACAGTGACTTACACTCCCACCAATCATGGGATGATGAATGAGAGTAAAAACACCATAAATCAATCAGAAGATGACTACATCTTGTGAAATGACCGATTTTAGTTTGTTTACCCAGAACATAATTGAAACCTAAAAACTAGTTTGTCTAAAGTGGGCGTTTGAACTCTTCATCATGATTCTAACTTCTGCACTTGCCTTTCTGTGAATGTGGGCTTGAATGTGGGTCAGATTTATTAGGAACCTGTACTTCACACTTCCGTCATTTTGTTGGGTGACCTCTGTTACTTGTCCTAACTGCCATTGAACTCTGGGAAGCAGGTCATCCTTGATCACTCACCCCTGCCACCATCTTTTTGAGCTCCTGCCCTCTGGCCGCCGCTTCAGAGCCACAAACACCAGGACTGTATGGCACAAACAGAGCTTCTTTCCCCAAGCTATCCATGTGCGGAACTCTTAACGCCCCATAATTTGTTACCTGCACCGGGACTCTCCTTGCATTTTGCACTTAAGCACACCGCACTTTATAGAGTTCAACTGTTTACATTTCATCAATCCTTCATTATACCTCATAGCCTTATGTTAATTGCTTGTTTTGTTGCCCTTTACTGTACTTATGAGGTTTGTATTGTACTTAAGTTGTTTGCACTGACGGCTCCATTGTACCACAGGAATTCCTTGTGTGCGCACACACACACACACACGCACACGCACACACACGCACACACACGGCAATAAAGCTGATTCTGATTCTGATCATTACAACATCATTAATTCTGATGTTGCCATTTCTGACATGTTGCGATGTTTAGAAGATACTCTCTCTTCCAATGACTCCAACATTGTTCAACCAAATACTGAACACTTCGACGTAGTTTTGTTGCATACAAATCTTCTCTTATGAACTCTTCTGGAGTGCAACTTCAGATTTCATCATTATGAGGTAGTTTGGAGTAAGTGGTTCAAGTGAATGTGGATCTGTGATAACAACCACTGTCAGAGGACGACTGGTAACTATGGCCATAGCCTCGTAAAGTAGTGATCTGTGTGAACACTGAACACTGACCAAGTTTGGCAAACAGTACATTTCACACAGTTTGTTTCTGGCGCTCCCAGATTCCTCCAGCATGGCTTGCAGAGTGTGCATTTAGAACAAACTCGCATTGATTCTTTTCCAATACAAATTTTTATACATGCAGGTTGACTTGTGAGGATTTTTTTAACTAATTTCTGGCTCCAATGAAGTTGGTTCCTTGATCACATTGAAATCTATGAACCATTCCGCGAAGACGGGTGAAAAACCTCAAGGCATCGATGAAGACATTCGTTGACAAATCTTCAATCGTCTCGATATGAACAGCTCGAGATGATAAACAGGTGAAAATCAATCTTTACCTCTTCTACTCCTTTCGCAATTTCTTGATCACAAACGGCCCGAAACAATCCATGCCACAAAACTCAAAGATACCTCATCTCGCTCTTTTGGAAGTTCAGCCATTTGTTGTTCCTCTGTTGGTCTTCGACGTTGCACACAACTGTGTATTAGCTTCGTGATTAACTTGCTCCCACTGATGGACAAAAATCCGTTCATACGAAGTTTCATCAGAGTTTGACAGACTTTACTGTGATGGGAAGACAGGATCATGGACCCATAAGCATCATTGTTTAACACTTGTCTCACTCTTTCCTTTTCAAGCTCTTCATTGCAGTCTTCATCTACTGTTTGCTTACAAGTTTATTGATTTCAGCAGTTAAAACAGCACACGCATCCATCGGAGTCACGATGTCTGGAGAAGTAGCATGGTTACGTAGAATTGAGTTCTAACTTAAAAACTGAATCATTGCAGTGTTTTCTCAAGATCTTCACGCGAACAAAGTTTCTTTAAACTTGATCTAGTTTCCTTTGCAACATTCTTCCAGCGTTATAAGCTGACTACGTACAAATGTGACTTCTCTATTTGTTTTTAAGACATTAATCTGAATTTGGAGGGGAAACAGTCGCGTTGGTTTTTTATATGTTTAATCTTTTAATTTTAGCTCTTATTAGTTTCAATATATTAGATTAAACATTAACAGTCCTCAACTTTTAATCTTATCTGTATTTATATTCCTGTATTACACATTCCAAACATTTTAGAGATAAAAATTAATACAATTTTAAAACTTCACTGTTCTTCCTTGAATATGTAATTTTGTTCAGGTCCTGTAGAGGTCACTGTGGTTTTAGTGTTCGCTGTGATATGTGTACAGTTATTATTTTAATGGTATATATATATATATATATATATATATATATATATATATTAACGTGTTGGTGGGGTATATATTGTTGTAGTTATAGGCTGAAAAAATGTATGTAAAATCCTAAATAAAAGTATTTCTTCATAATCATAAGTTTACAGTTCATCACAGTATTGTGAGATCATATATCATTCTCGCATCCAATAATGAACATTATTTTTTAAATCCTAAATTCACTTGTTAAAAGTCGTTTTTTGGGTACACAATGCTTTTTAAAAAGATTAAAACCCTGTTTTGTGATTTGAGTTAGTTGTCCCTCTCTCTGGTGCTCTCGTGATGTTATAATCGCTGTGTGATGTGGAAAGAAGAAGGTAAATAATGAGTAAAAGTGAGCTGTGAGAGAGCAGAGGTTTAACCAGTTCCTCTCCGGGCGTCCGGCTCTTGTTTTGACAGCATTATCACTGAGTGAGAGATAAGTGGTCTTGGGAATGGTGCTGGCGCCGCGGAGTCAGACGGGAGACCCGGGTTTGTATTGGCAGCAGCAAGTGAGGGCTTCTGGGAAATGTCCTCCTCGCCTCAAACTCTGAACGCTGCCTAATTAGGCTCAGAGTCCATCTGCAAATATCTTCCTCTGTGTTCTACTGGAGTACATGGAGGCATGTTATCTGAGAAACAAAGTCTTTCACAGAGTTACTGCCACCTGAAGTGTTCCTCTGGAAGATGTTTTAACCTGGAGTCTGATTCACAGTGAAAGAGTGGCCCGCGAGTAGACCCCCGGTGACCGTTAGTGACAGATGGAGGGCGTGTCCACCGAAGAGAGATGTGAAAGTTAGCAGTACACCCTGAACACTCACCCTAAGCAGTGGGCAGCCATAGCTGGGAGCAGAGAGGAAACTGGTGCATTGCTCGAGGGCTCCACAGCTGTGGTTGGAGAGCACAATCACACCACCTTCAACTCGTGAATCTAGGGAATCGAACCGGTGAGCTTCTGATCACAAGTCCATCTCCTTATCCACCCGACCACAACTTTAAGTTAACTTTAACTCTATTCTACTTTTTCTCTTTTAGCCTAAATGTGTGCAGAGAGTTGTTTTTGCATCTCTGAGATCATCTCAGGGTGAGATGTTGAGTTTTCCTTGAGACGTTTAGAGTTATAGCGAACAGAGCGTCATCAGAGACTCAGCTTTGACTGCGACTCCCGATAATCTCAAGAACAGGAGATTACTGGAACACAAACACCTCGGCTTCAAGAGAGAGAGCTTCAGAGGTGAAAGATCCCTGAAACTCTTCTGAAGATCCAACTCTTCGCGTCATGGGTTTCTGAGGGGCTTTTTATTACAGTAATGAGCTCCAGGATGAGCCTCCCCTCGCCTCTCGTCGCTCCTCATGCTCTGATAAGAGCCGGCGTTCCATCAGCTCTTCTAATGAGAGTGCTTCCTCAGAGTTCAGCTTCACAGCGCCGGAGCGGCCAGTGAAACTGAAACACCCTCACACACTCTGAATGAGACACAGGTGTGCTTGGAGAGATCCAGTGGTCTCTGTGAGCGCTGACCCTCGGACCCAGAGCCTGGAGGAGGAGGCACACTCACATGCTTGGCCTTGAGCTTGAGCTGGGAGGAGCTCTCACTCCCTGCGTCTCTCTGCAGCTGGCCTGGCCTTGGACGCAAATAATTACTGCAGAAACCAACAGAAGAAAAAGTCGAGAGGGAGAGCGCTAGGGCTGTTCCCTCGTTATCTGCATTTCTGAGAAGCTGTTTGTGCTCTGAATGTGAGGAATCTCCATGTTTTAAATGAGAGTTTCTTTACTTCATCAACTTCAAACTCACTCAGAAAGAAGAAATTCAGATAGTCATCATCCGAAGCTCCAGTCTGATAGTATCAGCGTCTACTGTATAGTACTAGAATTAACAAAACACAATAGCAGTGTGTAAAAATGAGTCACAACAATACACAATCTGAGGAAATAATAACACAAAATTTCCTCAATCACCTGATAGAGTGAGGATAAATTCCTCTTTTTCTCATCCCTCTCTCTCTGCCTCTTCTCTATCAGTTATCTCCTCTGTCTCACTGCTCCATTTCTCTTTCATCTCCCTCTTTTTCTCTCATCTCTCTCCCAACTTTCTCTACTCTTTCTCTCTCTTTCTCCTCTCTCTCTCCCTTCTCTCCTCTCGCGCTCCTTTCTTTCTCTCTCCTCTCTCCCTTTCTCTCTTCTCTCTCTTTACCTCCCTTTGCTCCCTTCTCTTTTCTCCTCTCTCTCTTCTCTCTCCCTTCTCTCCTCTCTTTCTCTCCTCTTTCTCTACTCTCTCTTTAACTCCTCTTGTTCCCCTCTCTCTCTCTCCCCTCTCTACTCTCTCACTCCCCTTTCTCTCCCTCTCTCTGGCTAAACAATAGCAGTGCTCTTATCAGTCTGGCTCTTATCGAGTGTGTCTCTGCTGCTCGGAAGCTACTGTTATCAGCTCCTCTGACGTCAGGCTCCTCTGAGACCATCAACAGCGGGGAGGTCTGTGACCCCGGGAACCAGAGTGGACCAGACCAGAAAAACTTGTCCTGAACAGCCTGGGTGACCCAGACGTGACCATTCAGACTTTTTAAGATCAAATTCACCTTTTGAGACGAAAGTGGTGTCATGCTTTAGAAGTTGATCCACAGGTTTGAATGAAACACATTGATTTGGATCTGGACCTATGGGATAAAGTGTATGCAACATTTGGAACAGAGAAATCATCAGAGAAATCAGCACCTGAATGCAACGGAACAAAAGGTATTGCATGCATAGAGTAAAAACACCCCAAATACACAAAACTAAATAAACAAATGAAAGATGAAATTGGAACTTGTGGAACAGCTGAACTGGGGAGACAATGACACAAATTAACTAATACAAAAACTGAAGACATAATATAAAAGTGAAGCTAAGGGAAAGGGCAATAACACAAATTATGCCAATGGACTGAATAAACAAGAACAAACACAAACTCAAATATTCACATGACACAAACATGACAAACAATAAATTCTTGTTATACAATACTTGTTATACCAATCAAACAATGGAACAACCTGTTTCAAGACTTACAACTGAATTCACAACACAAAATTCCAGTTTGGAGACGAAACGAATGGAACAAATGAGACCTAAAATGCAATCAAAACTATTGGACAACAAAAACCAAAGGATTCTAGTCATCAAGCAAATGGAACAAGCCATGATTCCAGTCATCAGGGAAATGGAACAAGCCAGGACTCTAGTCATCAGGCAAATGGAACATGTCATGATTCCAGTCTTTAAGCAAATGGAACAAGCCATGTTTCCAGTCGTCAGGCAAATGGAACAAGCCATGATTCCAGTCATTAAGCAGATGGAACAAGCCATGTTTCCAGTCATCAGGCAAATGGAACAAGAAGTGATTCTAGTCATCAGGCAAAAGGAACAAGTCATGATTCCAGTCTTTAAGCAAATGGAACAAGCCATGTTTCCAGTCGTCAGGCAAATGGAACAAGCCATGATTCCAGTCATTAAGCAAATGGAACAAGCCATGATTCCAGTCATTAAGCAGATGGAACAAGCCATGTTTCCAGTCATCAGGCAAATGGAACAAGAAGTGATTCTAGTCATCAGGCAAAAGGAACAAGTCATGATTCCAGTCTTTAAGCAAATGGAACAAGCCATGTTTCCAGTCGTCAGGCAAAGGAACAAGTCATGATTCCAGTCATTAAGCAGATGGAACAAGCCAGGATTCTAGTCATCAGGCAAATGGAACAAGAAGTGATTCTAGTCATCAGGCAAAAGGAACAAGTCATGATTCCAGTCTTTAAGCAAATGGAACAAGCCATGTTTCCAGTCGTCAGGCAAATGGAACAAGCCATGATTCCAGTCATTAAGCAAATGGAACAAGCCATGTTTCCAGTCATCAGGCAAAAGGAACAAGTCATGATTCCAGTCATTAAGCAGATGGAACAAGCCAGGATTCTAGTCATCAGGCAAATGGAACAAGAAATGATTCTAGTCATCAGGCAAATGGAACAAGCCATGATTCCAGTGATTAAGCTAATGGAACAAGCCATGATTCCACTCATCAGGCAAATGGAACAAGCCATGATTCCAGTTTTTAAGCAAAAGGAACAAGTCATGATTCCAGTCTTTAAGCAAATGGAACAAGCCATGTTTCCAGTCGTCAGGCAAATGGAACAAGCCATGTTTCCGGTCGTCAGGCAAATGGAACAAGCCATGATTCCAGTCATTAAGCAGATGGAACAAGCCATGTTTCCAGTCATCAGGCAAAAGGAACAAGTCATGATTCCAGTCATTAAGCAGATGGAACAAGCCAGGATTCTAGTCATCAGGCAAATGGAACAAGAAATGATTCTAGTCATCAGGCAAATGGAACAAGCCATGATTCCAGTGATTAAGCAAATGGAACAAGCCATGATTCCACTCATCAGGCAAATGGAACAAGCCATGATTCCAGTTTTTAAGCAAATGGAACAAGCCATGTTTCCAGTTTTTAAGCAAATGGAACAAGCCATGTTTCCAGTCATCAGGCAAATGGAACAAGTGATGATTCTAGTCATCAGGCAAATGGAACAAGCCAGGATTCCAGTCATTAAGCAAATGGAACAAGCCATTATTCCAGTCATCAAGCAAACAGAACAAGCCAGGATTCCAATCATTGTGCAAATGGAACAAGCCATGATTCAAGTCATTAAGAAAATAGAACAAGCCAGGATTCTAGTTATCAGGCAAATGGAACAAGCCAGGATTCCATTCATCAAGCAAATGCAATAAGCCTGGATTCCAGTCATCAGGCCAATGGAACATGCCAGGATTCTAGCCATGGAGCAAATGGAACAAGTCAGAAGAACTGTTATAGAACCAGAAAACATGCTGATAAAACCCATGGAATAAAGTACACAGAGTGAACCTAAAGGAACCGGGCCAGTGCTAACCCAAATTAGACAATCAGACCTGCGATGGTTTAAACTGAGCCCATCTCTCTGTAATCCTAATGAGCCTCGAATACAGGTCTGACATCACTCCAGAAAAATGCACAGGAGATGAACCCTTCGACATGAACTGTAAAACACACTCAAGGGCCTTATCAAGCGACCCAGACCAGCTGCCGATTCTACCGCAATAAAAGATTATTTAAAATGAACTCCTGAGCCAAGCATCGTAGCAGATCCTCTCTAAAAATATCTGCCCAGAAACTACCGTAGGATCTCGAGCAAGTAAAAATGAGGTGAAACCTGAACACCTTCAACAAAGTTTGGATAGAGAAACTGAAACACTGATCAGCGTGTTCTCATGTGGTATTTTGCCTCCTACAGGCGCCTGCTGTGCAGCTGAAACCCTGTCTGAGACTGCGCTCTGTCAGGGAGAGTATGAACGAGGTGTTAGAGATGAGGAGGACAGCAGACGCTCTTCTCAGGAGTCGTATGTTTTATGGAGATCTCGAGGTGTTTGAGAGGGAATCAGAGAGGAATGTGACGAGCCACTGCTAAACTATTGGATGAAGAATGATCTTTGTTATCAGAAGAATGCAAAATCAGACACTATAAATATTTCATACATTCTTTCATCTCAAGATGATCTCAGGTCCCTCAGACGACCCTATCTTTTTACAGGACATTAGCATAAGTATTATTGCTAGCATAAATAAACATATGACTTGGTATGTCATTAGCATGTTGTTAATAAGATTTGGCTTGTTGTGACTTTGATTTAGCATGTTGCTTGCATATATCATCATATCACTAACTTATTTGCAGGAGTTTAAACATTTAAACTGGAATATCAGCAGCTTAATGTATTATTATTCTAACAACATTACACCACTGATCTTTTTGAAGTTTGCACAAATTTTCTTATAATTTGCATAATGCTAGCAGAATGAAACACATCGATAACATGGGATGTCTTTAGCATGTTGTTATCATGATTTAACTTATTATTGATTGCTATATTGATTTAATACAAGCATATCTTTTGCATGCTTCGACTGTAGATAACATGGACGGAGTGTTCGTGACGTAACCCATAGGTTTCTGACAAAGTCAAAAGAAGCTCAAAATGGAAGGCCAAGATGGCAGAGATGTAGGTGGTAGTGTTTCCGAAGACTCGTTAGGAAACTTGAACACAAAACAACTGTAAGACTGATGAAGTAAAGCATAGTTGCAAATATTCATTCATTCATTCATCTTCATGTCGGCTTCTTCCCTTTCGGGGTCGCCACAGCGGAATGAACCGCCAACTCTCTGGCATATGTTTTACGCAGCGGATGCCCTTCCAGCCGCAACCCATCGCTGGGATTCACACACACACTCATTCACACTTTAACACTAATCGTTCTTACTCAATTCACTTATTCCGCATGTCTTTGGACTTGTGGGGAAACCGGAGCACCCGGAGAAAACCCACGCGATCACGAGGAGAACATGAGAACTCCACACAGAAATGCCACCTGCCCCAGCCGAGCCTAGAACCAGCGACCTTCTTGCTGTGAAACGATCGTGCTACCCACTGCGCCATTGTGACGCCTAGTTGCAAACACAACATGTTAAATTATACCTGAACTGAATTAATGGGGCAAGAAAAAGATTCCGTCTGCACGAGCCACGGTCATAATGTCGAATAGCGAAATGGAAGAGGTTCAATCGGGAACTTCGGAGAAACACGTCCTGGAGTCAAGGGACGCGTCTTCTAAACTCTGTTTTGTTGATGAACCGAGTCTGAGCGAGCTCCTGGCAGTGTCCTTACCAGAAACGCCAGTGAAACCTTTTACAAAGAAATCTAAACATGACATTCGAGAGGACGACTGCAATGTTAAGGTATCTATGGAAATCTTATCGGCCACTAGGGAGCTGTCCGGAAAATATGACAGAATGATGGAAAAGGTTGTCTCTATAGAGAAAACAACTAGTGTCACGGCAAAAGAAATCGAAACCGTAGCTTCAACAGTTCAACAACTTGTTGCAGAAGTCTCAATTCACAAGGAAGCAGTCCAAAAGGCAAATACAGAGATCCACGATATTAAAATGCAAGTATCTGTGTTAAAGAGAAACGTGGAAACATGCCAATGTTACAGCTGGAGGTCCTGCCTGAAACTTCATGGTGCACCAGAGAAAGAGGGCGAGGATGCGCGTGATGCTGTGATAAAAGTTCTAAAAGAAGTGCTGCCTGGAATAAGTGAGAGAATGGAAGACACATGGACATTGCTCATCGTCTGGGACAGAAGAGAAATGATGGTTCGTGGAGACCCATAATCATTCTGTTCATCATACGCCGGTATCGCAACATGGATTGGGAAGCGACGAGAGGCTGCAGGTTCATGCGAATCAACAATCTGCGTTGTCCCCAGAGGACCGCGCTGCACGAGAAAAACTGTGGCCCATTGTCAAGAAGGCTAGAGCGCACGGGAAAAAAGCTTCCTTCCGTGACTCCTATGCTTTTATTGATGGTAAAAAGTACGATTACGCTGATGTGATCTGAAACTCACTGTTGTGTTCGTCAGGATAACGGGTTGCTAACATGTTTTGAAGTGTTAAAAATTATATCAATAATAATAATTACAACTTTGAAGTAAGACTTTTCGAAATAGGACTGCGAGATATTGTGAAGAGGAAGGCAATTTGTTTGTTCTGTAGAAGCTGTGAAGCCGATATAATTTTTTTTTTCACAGGAAACTCATTCTTGTGAAACTGATGTAAGGTTCTGGAGGAGTCAACTTAATTTATCACAGTCACGGCTCAAACTTCTCGGCAGGGGTTCTAATACTTTTGCACAAATTTAAGGGAAAGTCTTGGAGGTGTTAACTTCTGACGAGGGCAGATGGGTCATTTGATCTTTACAACTTGAGAATGCCAAATATATTGAATGTAATATATATGGCCATAACTCCCTTTCGAATAATAAAATTTGTTCTCTGAACTCACTTATAAAATAGTAAGTCTACAAAACAAACACCCAGATTAAATCTTAATAATGGGGGGTGATTTTAATGAACGCATGGATAACCGGTTAGACAGATTTCCTTACAGGAGTAATGACTCTGCACTTCTAAGCCGTAATAATATTTTATCTTTATGTTCATCTCTCTCTCTTACAGACCCTTGCCGTTACTTCCATCCAGATACTCGAGAATATACTTGGTCAAATAGCACAAAATCGCTAAAATCAAGAATTGACTTTTTTCTTATTTCTACAGCTTCCATTCACCTTGTGGTAGATTCTTCTCTTTCGCCCCTCTCTCAGATCATAGTGTAATTAAATTAAAATTAGGTTGTCAAGATAAATCTTCAAAACTAAGGGGTTACTGGAAGTATAATAACAGTTGTTTACAAGATGAGGTTTTTAATAAGAATGTAGAAACATCTGTAAAACAATTGTTTTCAAAAGGAGGAGATATTGAATAGCGAAACAATTGGGAGTTTTTGAAATATAATCTTAGACTAATAGCTATTAGCAGAAGCAAAATTAAAATGGAAATGATTCAAAAACAATTTGGTAGGATAAATACCCTCTTGAAAAGTAACTTATCTCAAGAAGAAGAGCTGGAATTAAGAGATCTTCATAAGCAAATTAATAAAAATTGCATAGATATAGCCAAAGGAGCTTTTGTTAGATCCAGAGCGAAATGGCTGGAAGTGGGAGAGACAAACTCGAGTTATTTTTTTGCTTTAGAAAAAAGAAATGGAATTAGAAATTTTGTAACTTCTCTCTTTATTAATGATTCTGTTTGTATGAACCCTAACCTGATCTCAAGTTTGTCACAGATTTTTACAAAACTATCTATACATCCACATTTCCAGGAAATTATAGCAAGTTGTTTGTAGAAACAGTACGAAATTATGTCCCAGTCATTGATCAGGAATTTAAAACCTTTTGTGACTCTAACATAACATTAGTGGAAATTTGGAAAGTTCTTACTTCCATGAAAGCAGGCAAACCTCCAGGAAATGATGGGCTAACGTTTGAATTTTACTTGCGTTTCTGGGAGCTAATCAAAAATCCAATGCTTCAGATGTATGGAGAATGCATTGATCCAAAAACCGGAGAAAGATACCAGATTCATTGATAATAGGTGCCCAATTACACTACTAACAGTAGATTACAAATTATTAGCATTAATATTTGCAAACAGATTAAAGAGTAATCTGAGCAAACATGTCGATGAAACTCAATCTGGTTTTGTTAAAGCCAAACACATAAGTAACAATATCAGATTGATTCTGGATCTTTCGGACTGTGCTAATTTTGTACAATCTGAAGCTTTGATTCTCTTTCTTGATTTTTATAAAGCCTTTGACACACTGGAACATAATTTTCTATTACAGACCCTTGAGTTATTTGGATTTGGAAATAATTGTATTAATATAATTAAAATGTTGTATAATGGTATTAATAGTTCAGTGTTACTCAATCAGAACACTTCTCAAACATTTGATGTGAACCGCGGTGTGAGACGAGGTTGCCCTATCTCACCATTTCTGTTTATTTTTTTACTGAGCTCCTTTCTCTAAGCTTAATTCAAAATCACAATCTGAAAGGCACTTCAGTATTTGACCGGGAGATTAAAATCTCACCACTGGCAGATGACACTGCCTTATTTTTAAAGGATAAGGAACAAGTTGATTTGGCTCTAAATTTAGTTGAGTTATTCTCAGATGCATCAGGCTTAAAATTAAATATGTCAAAATGTACTTTATTATTTAACAAAAAACCTATCAAGCAGACAAAATTGCAACTTCTCAAATCGAATAAAAAAAACTCAAAGTATACTTAACTTATGGATCCAACGGCATCTATCTCTTTATGAGAGTTCTCTTATCCAAAGCAGAGGGTTTATCCTGCTTGTATACCCCTCACTCTCTCTGTTCACTAGCGACTCTACTGTTAAGGAAGTTAATTCTATGCTCTACAGGTTCATCTGGAAAAATAAGCCACACAAAATAAAAAGTTTAAAGAAGGGGGATTGGAAGCGTTAGACTTTGGTGATCTAGTCAACACATTTAAATTAAACTGGGTCAAAAGATGCCTCAAAGACTTCAAGTCCATTTGTTTTTTTTGTCCCCCATAATGTTCTCTCTATGATAGGTGGCCTTGCCTTTGTTTTAAAGTGTAATTTTAGTCCTGATAGACTCCCTGTAACTCTATCGAAGTTCCACCAACAGATGCTTTGTTCATGGAAACTCACAAAATCTTACACCTCAAAAGAAATGGCTGATATGGAACAATTCTGACATCAAAAGTAGAAACAAATCTATCTTCCTCAATAACTGGTTTAAAATAGATATAAATGTCTCCTTTCAATCTTTGATGAAAAAACCTAATTTCTTAACACACGAGCAATTGAAGCACAACTTCCCTTTACCTTTTAGAGAATACAGGTCTGTGATAAAAGCTATTCCTGATGGATTAGCTCAATTAGTAAAATATCATCTAAGCTGTAATAAACACGAGTTTATTGAGTCAGATCTATGCCTAAATGGAATTGTTATCTTGGATAAAAAATGTAATAATAAATATTTTAGAGAAATTTATCAAAGGAAAAAGCGTGTTAGTCCTAAATGTACATGGGCATCTCTAAAAGAGTCTATTGATTGGGAAAAAAACATGAATTCACAATAAAGCAAAAGAGATGCATTTTAACATATTACATAACATATACCCCGTCAATCACACATTAGCACAATTTAAAACCATCGATAGTAACTGCTCATTTGGCTGTAATACAGACGAAACTCTAATTCATTTATTCTTTTCGTGTGTAAAAACCAGAATTTTTTGGAACAGTTTACACACAAATCTGAGGAACAGCCTTGACTCTTCCAGACCATTTCATTTACGTGAAATAGTTTGCTTTTATAATAATTATTCTAATATCGAACGTAACTATATTATAATTTTTTTTCTATATGGTAAATATTTCTTATACAAGCAAAAGTTTTCTAGGCCTTAACCCTCTTTTAGCTATTTATTATCGGACATTGGCTCTTTTATGTCTTCTGTCCAATTGGTTAAAAACAAAAAAAGTCAAAAGTTGATCTTAGAATGCAACAAGTGGATGGAATGTTGCTAAGAATTTATCTTTCCTCTCGTACCGTTTCCTCTTCTGTATCTGCATTGTATGTTATGGATCATATGTGTATGTCTGTACTTAATAACAATAAAAAAATGTTTTTTAAAAATTAAGCTCAAAATGAGTGGAGCCAGTGCTCGAAAACACGTTCTCGGAGGCGGGACATGGCCATAGAGGCCGCTGGAGGACCTGCAGTTCAGTCACTTCTTCTTACGCATCGAGAGGGACAGCAAGAGGAGCTCCTTAATTGCTTGTTGCTAGCATTAATTAGCCTGTCATGACATGTTGCTAGCCAGCATTATCTTATATTATCATAGCCTATCAGCTTAATTTTATATATTTCTAACTGCTAATAGCATGTTGCTACATGTTTTTATTACATTAGCATATCACTAACGTGTTGTTATCATGATTTAGCTTGTTGCTATGTTAATTTAACATGTTGCGACTTTGAATTTGCAAATCTTTAACATGGTGCTAACAAGCGTTATCATATAATTAGCATATTTATTTACAAGAATTAGGATATTTGTTGTTTGAAATAAAATATCGTTAGCCTAATGTAATCTTTGTCTGTCTTTACCGTGATGTTAGCATGAACTATCATATCATTAGTATGTTGATAGCATTAATTAGCATGTTGCTACCTTGACTTAGTCTGTCATTGCATGTTAGCTAACATGAACTGTCAATGAATTAGCACCTTTGTTATGTAAATTAAAATATTGTAAGCATATTGTTAGCTTAATTCAGTGCTTCTCAAATAGAAGCTCCATCAAAGGGGGGCGCATTTGACCTCGGGGATCATGCTTTTTATTTTTTGATTTTTTTTTACTGTTCTAGAATAAAGTGCAATACCACTCCACTACAATAGGGGCAGTGGCGTTCTGAGTGTGCACAGGGAGCATTTGCTCGGTGGTGTAGGGGTTTTCTTTGCACTGAGCATGCACGCTGTGCACACAGTAAAGAGTATGAGGATGAAGTGTAGACACGAAGTGTAGCAGACCCTCAAGTGACATCATGGGGAGGCATGACAGAAAATAATTGAGAAGCACTGGCTTAATTTAGCATGTTTCTCACCTTTGTTGCTTTTATTTAGTTTGATTAGTAATTGTAGCTATTTGATCCTTCATCCTCAGAAAATGAAATTGTATGAACTGAACTTACTCTGCCTTGTGTACGCTCCTCTCCGTGCACACAAGGGTCGACAGGAACTACAGAAGGACAGCTACTTTGAACGCACTTAATTTCTCTGTCAAGCGGTCACAAACACTCACAGAGACAAATAAACAGCTCAGCAGCCTCGAGCTCAAAACAGAAAAGAGAGTGATTAACTCAATCTTCGCACCTTTACTCACATTTTTAGTGAAACTACTCCTGTTGAGCCCCCCTGCCCCCTGGTTTCCAAAATAAAAGTCACTCTAGTACAAAACATAATTAGAACTGCTTACATATTAACTCAACATATCTATTGAACTGTTTAATAATAAAGTACACATGCATTAAACATTCACTCTGTTACATTAGCATATAGTAGCCCCTAAATGCAGATGGAGTACATCAATGATGTTTTTCATACTTTTCTGAGCTTTTTTCAGGTGCAGTTTCAGGTGCAGTTTCAGGTGTTTGTCTATGTAGGAGTCAAAATATCTGAATTTGAAAATTTGTTTGAATTTGATTGTTGAAAATGTTTTACCGCACATGGTTGCTTGCTCTCACAGTTCCCTTCGGCTCCTTTAGATGGCGCTAAATTCCCAGAGCATGGTAGGACTTCTTATCGCCGGCTTATTTTCACTTCATTACTCTGAAATGTGCTGCAGAACGAGGCACACGCAATATTTGTCCCATTTTTATTCTCGTGCACTTTTTATAAATTTGACCCCAAATTATTCTTTCCCACGTGTTGCGATCAGAGAGCTCTGCAAACACACACATGAATAGATAGCGGTCATCAAACACTGTGATCGGCTCGCTTCAGGAAGATAGCACTGCTCTCTGAGGGAGGATAAGAGCATTGATCGCTCCTCATTGCACCACAGGGAGTCAGCTCCCTGCAAACAAACAAAGGTCAAAGATTTAAAGATTTACACTAAACCAATCTCAAACTCAACTCCTGGAGGGCCGAGAGACACCAGTCGCTTCAAACAAACCCAGAGGAGCTTAATCAGTGGAATCAGGTGTGTTCAGTTAAGGTTGAAGCAAAACTGTGCTTCAACCAGGAATCCAGTTTGAGACCTCTGCACTAAACAAATCTTCCTCCGATCTTTTTCAGTCGTATTAGAAGAGCATTTCCTGCATTGTTTTGGGGCTGCTGGTCTTCTGAAGGCTTTTCCTGGAGACAGGAGGTCTGCTCCTCTCTGACCCGGCGGAAGAGAGGCCGTCTGGGGCCACCGACCCCGTCCCCATCCCCAGAGTAGACATGCATCCATCAGAGAGCGAGGGAGAGACACACCTCTGATCAGATGAAGAGGGCAGGACTCACACCGACCATCCTTGCATGAACAGCAGCGGTGCAGCCAGACATTTCTCTTTACGTGTGTATCAGAAGCCTGGGCGGGCAAAGCACAGAAGTACCTTATTAGACGTCACTTATCTACAGGCAAACCCAGCAAATCCTTGGGGCTCCTAACCAGAAGAGGCCCCTGAGGGCTGGCCAACATTTCATTTGTACGACAGTAGGGAGTAGTTTGCTATGAAACCCTCTGTGATTTTCTCCTGAGGGCCTCAGGAGTGTGTAGAATCCGTAGGCCGAGCCACTTCTTTGCTATTTGAATTGTGAAGGTTAGCATGTTGCTACCAGGATTTAGCTTATTGCTATTGTCAATTTAACAAGGTGCGACATGTGCAAATATTTAGCATGCTGCTAACAAGAATGATCAAGTCTCTAGCATGTTGCTAACAAGCATTATCCTGTAGTCACCGAAGACAGAGTACGGAAAACGCTCGCGTGTGTGTGTGCGTGCGTCCGTGTGTGTGGCCTGTGAGAGACATTCACCCTTTTTAGGTTGCGCGACCCCTTTAAGACACTTTAAGCCTTTAACTGCGTGCACAACCAAATGCTTGAGAAAATCTTGTGCCACTGTATGTTAGTGAGAAAAGTACCTTACTTACCTGAACCTGATTGAGCCATCTCTAGCATTTGGTTGAAGTATGTTGAGCAGAAAAGAACACGAGATGTCACTAATTCAGTCCACAGCAGTCATCACAGCAATTCTTCTACCAAGTCAGAAACTGAAAAATCATGCCTGCCATGTGATGTTTCCAAAATTAGGGGATGTAGGGAAACAAAACCACTGAGTCTGAATACTGGTGATATAAGGAGCGAATTCTGATCTGGACCGGTGCTGGTGAGGGAACCCTGAGTGCCGAGGGTTATGCACTGCACAGTCACTAAATAGCAGTTAAACTCAATTCAGTTCAATTCTTCAGAGACCGTTAATGTTTTCTTCCTACATAGAGATAAAGATTTTCTTTATTCACATCATTATTTGGGTATTTTTTGTAATCACAGTGATGAACACATTTAGCAGAAGCCAAGCTGTTACTTAGCAATAGTTATTATTCTGTGTTTTTGCGATTAATGCAGGAAAGATTTTTCTATTGATGTTCTTCAACTGAAATTAGAAGAAAGTTAAATATAAACCTGACAAGTCAGAGTCAGATTTCCTAATAATCACTTCTGATTTCACCGCCTGATGTAAAGAAATGGATTTTTTAATTTCACTATAAATGCCACTATAAACGTTTTAACTCTTTATAGCAGAGGTGGAGTTTGGGAAGCTAGCGCTACTGATAATAGCTAAGCAAGAATAGTGTTATTGTAGTTTAATCACTTGAATAAAAGGAAAATATTTACATGTTTAAACTCTTTAAATCATCCTCTTTTAAACGATTGATAATAAGTATTCACCCCTCTAGACGATCACTTTTAATACCTTTCAGAAGACAATATGTATCCTAAACAATGCCTGTGAATCTCAGCTAAAGGTGCAGCTCCCCAGAACTAGCTCAGTACCTCATGTTCCTCCCACCATGCCTTTTATGGAGCTTTCTACTGCTTTCTTTTTTGAGCTTCTCCTCTCTCAGCTCCTCTTGGACACTTCTACACTCGTCTCTGATTGAACTGGTGAAGTAAATGGCACGTCACTAATCGTACGGTGACTCCATAAAAGTAATGGATTTTTTGATGGTTGATCGTAGCTATGTTTGATGACTGATCAATAATTTATTATGTATTTGTTGGTAGCAGTCCAGGCCTGCTTTCACATGAATCGGAACATCTGTAAGGGATTAACACCTCGGATTGTTTTGTGCGTACGTACGATCCCGGCTTTCTTCGTACGCAGCGCTCTAGAAAGAAATCCACGCACACATCAGCGCACGACAGCCCTGCAGCGGTGAAAGCTTGATCTCTTTCTAGGAACCTTGTTTAGGTGACTTCATCTATCATCACTGGCTTTAATGAATCACATACAGCACCTTTAATAATTAAGGGTGCAACCACTCAGGCGCACCTCGAGGATGCTCTCAGGGTGTTGATCGTTATAGATGGATATTATCTTTTATTTAACTCTAATAATGAAGCTGAGCCTGGCTGGAGGGGCGAGTGAGGGTTTATCAGAGAGATAGTGAGCGTGGCTAGAGTTACGGTGTGTGTGAAGCGCTTAAGGGACTGCGGCGGGAAGCCTTGAGAGTGTTTGTGTTGTTGTAAGCTGCTTGTGGCTCTGTTTGATTAAACCAATGTTTAGCCGGAGGAGCGGCCGAGGTCGAGCCCTGCGGGATCCCAGATAAGAGATCTCTCGAGCTCACTGTCTGAGGAAATAAAGGTCTGCAAAAACGATCTGAATTTTAATTTGTTTTGATTTGAAATATTGAACAATTGAATGAAGCTGACATTAAAATGTTCCTCTGCGTTTGAAGCATCTTTTCACATGTACATTTGGTAATTACCGAAGCACTCTGCAGGGGAGTAGGCGTGAAGGAATGGGTGCTGACTGTGTAGATGAGGAGAGAACTTGACTAACCAGTTCTCACATTGCCCCTAACTCTACTGCTACAGATTCAGGCCTTGTCCTCACGTCCCCAGTTGTTTTTTAAAAAGTTTTTTTCTTAAAACGTTTAGAAAAAATTTGGTTCACACGATCATGTGTAGAAACAAAGTGTAGTCCTGAACATCTCAGAAGATCTGCGTTAGCTCAGAGAGCCGGAGAGCAAACCCTCGCTCTGCCTCCATTAACCATCTGGAGCTCTGAGAAAACACTGCTGCATCAGTTAAAGAGCTCATTTAACTCCTTCAATCTCCGACTGAACTAGAATTGTAATTTGTGTGGTTATCCTGTCCACACGGAAACAATTCAGTAGAGCTTCCAAAAAACAACTTGGGCCGGTGTTTTCAAATTAACTCGTTTACAGTGAAACCACGCGTGGACTCACCCTGTAACAGCATTAAAAAAAAGTTTACCAAATAACTGTGTACGTGGGAACAGGGCCTTAAACAAGTTCTGCTTAACAGTTGCAAAATAACCGTGTGGACAGGGCTACAGATACATTTCTTTGAATTGGCTAAGACATTTTTATTGTTATTTGTATATATGTGCGTCCCCTGTTTCAGTTTCACTGTCCCGCTCCTCTCCCCTGTTTCAGTTTCACCGTCCCGCTCCTCTCCCCTGTTTCAGTTTCACCGTCCCGCTCCTCTCCCCTGTTTCAGTTTCACCGTCCCGCTCCTCTCCCCTGTTTCAGTTTCACCGTCCCGCTCCTCTCCCCTGTTTCAGTTTCACTGTCCCACTCCTCTCCCCTGTTTCAGTTTCACTGTCCCGCTCCTCTCCCCTGTTTCAGTTTCACCGTCCTGCTCCTCTCCCCTGTTTCAGTTTCACTGTCCCGCTCCTCTCCCCTGTTTCAGTTTCTCCGTCCCGCTCCTCTCCCCTGTTTCAGTTTCACTGTCCCGCTCTTCTCCCCTGTTTCAGTTTCACCGTCCTGCTCCTCTCCCCTGTTCAGTTCTCCCTTCGTTCTCCGTCCCGCTCCTCTCCCTGTTTCAGTTTCATCCGTCCGCTCCTCTCCCCTGTTTCAGTTTCACCGTCCTGCTCCTCTCCCCTGTTTCAGTTTCACTGTCCCGCTCCTCTCCCCTGTTCAGTTTCACTGTCCCGCTCCTCTCCCTGTTTCAGGTTCACTGTCCCGCTCCTCTCCCCTGTTTCAGTTTCACTGTCCCGCTCCTCTCCCCCTGTTTCAGTTTCACTGTCCCGCTCCTCTCCCCTGTTTCAGTTTCACTGTCCCGCTCCTCTCCCCTGTTTCAGTTTCACCTTCCCGCTCCTCTCCCCTGTTTCAGTTTCACCGTCCCGCTCCTCTCCCCTGTTTCAGTTTCACTGTCCCGCTCCTCTCCCCTGTTTCAGTTTCACCGTCCCGCTCCTCTCCCTGTTTCAGTTTCACCGTCCCGCTCCTCTCCCCTGTTTCAGTTTCACCTGTCCCGCTCCTCTCCCCTGTTTCAGTTACCTGTCCCGCTCCTCTCCCTGTTTCAGTTCACCGTCCCGCTCCTCTCCCCTGTTTCAGTTTCACTGTCCCCGCTCCTCTCCCCTGGTTTCAGTTTCACCGTCCCGCTCCTCTCCCCTGTTTCAGTTTCACCTGTCCCGCTCCTCTCCCCTGTTTCAGTTTCACCTGTCCCGCTCCTCTCCCCTGTTTCAGTTTCACCTGTCCCGCTCCTCTCCCCTGTTTCAGTTTCACCGTCCCGCTCCTCTCCCCTTTTCAGTTTCACTGTCCCGCTCCTCTCCCCTGTTCAGTTTCACGTGTCGTCCCGCTCCTCTCCCCTATTTCAGTTTCACCGTCCCGCTCCTCTCCCCTGTTTCAGTTTCACCGTCCCGCTCCTCTCCCCTGTTTCAGTTTCACCGTCCCGCTCCTCTCCCCTATTTCAGTTTCACCGTCCCGCTCCTCTCCCCTGTTTCAGTTTCACCGTCCCGCTCCTCTCCCCTGTTTCAGTTTCACCGTCCCGCTCCTCTCCCCTGTTTCAGTTTCACCTGTCCCGCTCCTCTCCCCTGTTTCAGTTTCACTGTCCCGCTCCTCTCCCCTGTTTCAGTTTCACCTGTCCCGCTCCTCTCCCCTGTTTCAGTTTCACTGTCCCGCTCCTCTCCCCTGTTTCAGTTTCACCTGTCCCGCTCCTCTCCCCTGTTTCAGTTTCACTGTCCCGCTCCTCTCCCCTGTTTCAGTTTCACTGTCCCGCTCCTCTCCCCTGTTTCAGTTTCACCTGTCCCGCTCCTCTCCCCTGTTTCAGTTTCACTGTCCCGCTCCTCTCCCCTGTTCAGTTTCACCTGTCCCGCTCCTCTCCCCTGTTTCAGTTTTCCACTGTCCCGCTCCTCTCCCCTGTTTCAGTTTCACTGTCCCGCTCCTCTCCCCTGTTTCAGTTTCACTGTCCCGCTCCTCTCCCCTGTTTCAGTTTCACCTTCCCGCTCCTCTCCCCTGTTTCAGTTTCACTGTCCCGCTCCTCTCCCCTGTTTCAGTTTCACTGTCCCGCTCCTCTCCCCTGTTTCAGTTTCACGCTCCTCTCCCCTGTTTCAGTTTCACCTTCCCGCTCCCCCCTGTTCCAGTTTCACTGTCCCGCTCCTCTCCCCTGTTTCAGTTTCACCGTCCCGCTCCTCTCCCCTGTTTCAGTTTCACTGTCCCGCTCCTCTCCCCTGTTTCAGTTTCACCGTCCCGCTCCTCTCCCCTGTTTCAGTTTCACTGTCCCGCTCCTCTCCCCTGTTTCAGTTTCACTGTCCCGCTCCTCTCCCCTGTTTCAGTTTCACCGTCCCGCTCCTCTCCCCTGTTTCAGTTTCACTGTCCCGCTCCTCTCCCCTGTTTCAGTTTCACTGTCCCGCTCCTCTCCCCTGTTTCAGTTTCACCGTCCCGCTCCTCTCCCCTATTTCAGTTTCACTGTCCCGCTCCTCTCCCCTTTTTCAGTTTCACCGTCCCGCTCCTCTCCCCTATTTCAGTTTCACCGTCCCGCTCCTCTCCCCTGTTTCAGTTTCACCGTCCCGCTCCTCTCCCCTGTTTCAGTTTCACCGTCCCGCTCCTCTCCCCTATTTCAGTTTCACCGTCCCGCTCCTCTCCCCTGTTTCAGTTTCACTGTCACGCTCCTCTCCCCTGTTTCAGTTTCACCTTCCCGCTCCTCTCCCCTGTTTTCAGTTTCACCGTCCCGCTCCTCTCCCCTGTTTCAGTTTCACTGTCCCGCTCCTCTCCCCTGTTTCAGTTTCACTGTCCCGCTCCTCTCCCCTGTTTCAGTTTCACCTTCCCGCTCCTCTCCCTGTTTCAGTTTCACTGTCCCGCTCCTCTCCCCTGTTTCAGTTTCACCGTCCCGCTCCTCTCCCCTGTTTCAGTTTCAACTGTCCCGCTCCTCTCCCCTGTTTCAGTTTCACTGTCCCGCTCCTCCTCCCCTGTTTCAGTTTCACTGTCCCGCTCCTCTCCCTGTTTCAGTTTCACTTCCCGCTCCTCTCCCCTGTTTCAGTTTCACTGTCCCGCTCCTCTCCCCTGTTTCAGTTTCTCCGCTCTCCCGCTCCTCTCCCCTGTTTTCAGTTTCACTGTCCCGCTCCTCTCCCCTGTTTCGTTTCACCGTCCCGCTCCTCTCCCCTGTTTCAGTTTCACCGTCCCGCTCCTCTCCCCTGTTTCAGTTTCACCGTCCCGCTCCTCTCCCCTGTTTCAGTTTCACCGTCCCCGCTCCTTCTCTCTGTTTCAGTTTCACCGTCCGCTCCTCTCCCCTGTTTCAGTTTCACCGTCCCGCTCCTCTCCCCTGTTTCAGTTTCACCGTCCCGCTCCTCTCCCCTGTTTCAGTTTCACCGTCCCGCTCCTCTCCCCTGTTTCAGTTTCACCGTCCCGCTCCTCTCCCCTGTTTCAGTTTCACTGTCCCGCTCCTCTCCCCTGTTTCAGTTTCTCCGTCCTGCTCCTCTCCCCTGTTTCAGTTTCACCGTCCCGCTCCTCTCCCCTGTTTCAGTTTCACTGTCACGCTCCTCTCCCCTGTTTCAGTTTCACCGTCCCGCTCCTCTCCCCTGTTTCAGTTTCACCGTCCCGCTCCTCTCCCCTGTTTTCAGTTTCTCCGTCCCGCTCCTCTCCCCTGTTTCAGTTTCACCGTCCCGCTCCTCTCCCCTGTTTCAGTTTCACTGTCACGCTCCTCTCCTCTGTTTCAGTTTCTCCGTCCCGCTCCTCTCCCCTGTTTCAGTTTCACCGTCCCGCTCTTCTCCTCTGTTTCAGTTTCACCGTCCCGCTCCTCTCCCCTGTTTCAGTTTCTCCGTCCCGCTCCTCTCCCCTGTTTCAGTTTCACCGTCCCGCTCTTCTCCTCTGTTTCAGTTTCACCGTCCCGCTCCTCTCCCCTGTTTCAGTTTCACCGTCCCGCTCCTCTCCCTGTTTCAGTTTCACTGTCCCGCTCCTCTCCCCCTGTTTCAGTTTCACCGTCCCGCTCCTCTCCCCTGTTTCAGTTTCACCGTCCCGCTCCTCTCCCCTGTTTCAGTTTCTCCGTCCCGCTCCTCTCCCCTGTTTCAGTTTCACCGTCCCGCTCTTCTCCTCTGTTTCAGTTTCTCCGTCCCGCTCCTCTCCCCTGTTTCAGTTTCACCGTCCCGCTCTTCTCCTCTGTTTCAGTTTCACCGTCCCGCTCTTCTCCTCTGTTTCAGTTTCTCCGTCCCGCTCCTCTCCCCTGTTTCAGTTTCTCCGTCCCGCTCCTCTCCCCTGTTTCAGTTTCACCGTCCCGCTCTTCTCCTCTGTTTCAGTTTCTCCGTCCCGCTCCTCTCCCCTGTTTCAGTTTCTCCGTCCCGCTCCTCTCCTCTGTTTCAGTTTCTCCGTCCCGCTCCTCTCCCCTGTTTCAGTTTCACCGTCCCGCTCTTCTCCTCTGTTTCAGTTTCACCGTCCCGCTCCTCTCCCCTGTTTCAGTTTCACCGTCCCGCTCCTCTCCCCTGTTTCAGTTTCACTGTCCCGCTCCTCTCCCCTGTTTCAGTTTCACCGTCCCGCTCCTCTCCCCTGTTTCAGTTTCACCGTCCCGCTCCTCTCCCCTGTTTCAGTTTCACCGTCCCGCTCCTCTCCCCTGTTTCAGTTTCACCGTCCCGCTCCTCTCCCCTGTTTCAGGTTTCCCCGTCCCGCTCCTCTCCCCTGTTTCAGTTTCACTGTCCCGCTCCTCTCCCCTGTTTCAGTTTCACCGTCCCGCTCCTCTCCCCTGTTTCAGTTTCACCGTCCCGCTCCTCTCCCCTGTTTCAGTTTCACTGTCCCGCTCCTCTCCCCTGTTTCAGTTTCACCGTCCCGCTCCTCTCCCCTGTTTCAGTTTCACCGTCCCGCTCCTCTCCCCTGTTTCAGTTTCTCCGTCCTGCTCCTCTCCCCTGTTTCAGTTTCTCCGTCCTGCTCCTCTCCCCTGTTTCAGTTTCTCCGTCCCGCTCCTCTCCCCTGTTTCAGTTTCACTGTCCCGCTCCTCTCCCCTGTTTCAGTTTCACCGTCCCGCTCCTCTCCCCTGTTTCAGTTTCACCGTCCCGCTCCTCTCCCCTGTTTCAGTTTCTCTGTCCCGCTCCTCTCCCCTGTTTCAGTTTCACCGTCCCGCTCCTCTCCTCTGTTTCAGTTTCACCGTCCCGCTCCTCTCCCTGTTTCAGTTTCACCGTCCCGCTCCTCTCCCCTGTTTCAGTTTCACCGTCCCGCTCCTCTCCCCTGTTTCAGTTTCACCGTCCCGCTCCTCTCCCCTGTTTCAGTTTCACTGTCCCGCTCCTCTCCCCTGTTTCAGTTTCTCCGTCCTGCTCCTCTCCCCTGTTTCAGTTTCACTGTCCCGCTCCTCTCCCCTGTTTCAGTTTCTCCGTCCCGCTCCTCTCCTCTGTTTCAGTTTCTCCGTCCCGCTCCTCTCCCCTGTTTCAGTTTCACCGTCCCGCTCTTCTCCTCTGTTTCAGTTTCACCGTCCCGCTCCTCTCCCCTGTTTCAGTTTCACCGTCCCGCTCTTCTCCTCTGTTTCAGTTTCACCGTCCCGCTCCTCTCCCCTGTTTCAGTTTCACTGTCCCGCTCCTCTCCCCTGTTTCAGTTTCACTGTCCCGCTCCTCTCCCCTGTTTCAGTTTCTCCGTCCCGCTCCTCTCCCCTGTTTCAGTTTCTCCGTCCCGCTCCTCTCCCCTGTTTCAGTTTCTCCGTCCCGCTCCTCTCCCCTGTTTCAGTTTCTCCGTCCCGCTCCTCTCCCCTGTTTCAGTTTCTCCGTCCCGCTCCTCTCCCCTGTTTCAGTTTCACCGTCCCGCTCCTCTCCCCTGTTTCAGTTTCACCGTCCCGCTCCTCTCCCCTGTTTCAGTTTCACCGTCCCGCTCCTCTCCCCTGTTTCAGTTTCACTGTCCCGCTCTTCTCCTCTGTTTCAGTTTCACTGTCCCGCTCCTCTCCCCTGTTTCAGTTTCACCGTCCCGCTCCTCTCCCCTGTTTCAGTTTCTCTGTCCCGCTCTTCTCCTCTGTTTCAGTTTCACTGTCCCGCTCCTCTCCCCTGTTTCAGTTTCACCGTCCCGCTCCTCTCCCCTGTTTCAGTTTCTCCGTCCCGCTCCTCTCCCCTGTTTCAGTTTCACCGTCCCGCTCCTCTCCCCTGTTTCAGTTTCACCGTCCCGCTCCTCTCCCCTGTTTCAGTTTCTCTGTCCCGCTCCTCTCCCCTGTTTCAGTTTCACTGTCCCGCTCCTCTCCCCTGTTTCAGTTTCACTGTCCCGCTCTTCTCCCCTGTTTCAGTTTCACCGTCCTGCTCCTCTCCCCTGTTTCAGTTTCTCCGTCCCGCTCCTCTCCTCTGTTTCAGTTTCTCCGTCCCGCTCCTCTCCCCTGTTTCAGTTTCACCGTCCTGCTCCTCTCCCCTGTTTCAGTTTCTCCGTCCCGCTCCTCTCCTCTGTTTCAGTTTCTCCGTCCCGCTCCTCTCCCCTGTTTCAGTTTCACTGTCCCGCTCTTCTCCCCTGTTTCAGTTTCACCGTCCTGCTCCTCTCCCCTGTTTCAGTTTCACTGTCCCGCTCCTCTCCCCTGTTTCAGTTTCTCCGTCCCGCTCCTCTCCTCTGTTTCAGTTTCTCCGTCCCGCTCCTCTCCCCTGTTTCAGTTTCACTGTCCCGCTCCTCTCCCCTGTTTCAGTTTCACCGTCCCGCTCCTCTCCCCTGTTTCAGTTTCACCGTCCCGCTCCTCTCCCCTGTTTCCGTTTCTCCGTCCCGCTCCTCTCCCCTGTTTCAGTTTCACCGTCCCGCTCCTCTCCCCTGTTTCAGTTTCACCGTCCCGCTCCTCTCCCCTGTTTCAGTTTCACCGTCCCGCTCCTCTCCCCTGTTTCAGTTTCACCGTCCCGCTCCTCTCCCCTGTTTCAGTTTCACCGTCCCGCTCCTCTCCCCTGTTTCAGTTTCTCCGTCCCGCTCCTCTCCCCTGTTTCAGTTTCACTGTCACGCTCCTCTCCCCTGTTTCAGTTTCACTGTCCCGCTCCTCTCCCCTGTTTCAGTTTCACCGTCCCGCTCCTCTCCCCTGTTTCAGTTTCACCGTCCCGCTCCTCTCCCCTGTTTCAGTTTCACCGTCCCGCTCCTCTCCCCTGTTTCAGTTTCACCGTCCCGCTCCTCTCCCCTGTTTCAGTTTCTCCGTCCCGCTCCTCTCCCCTGTTTCAGTTTCACCGTCCCGCTCCTCTCCCCTGTTTCAGTTTCACTGTCCCGCTCCTCTCCCCTGTTTCAGTTTCACTGTCCCGCTCCTCTCCCCTGTTTCAGTTTCACCGTCCCGCTCCTCTCCCCTGTTTCAGTTTCACCGTCCCGCTCCTCTCCCCTGTTTCAGTTTCACTGTCCCGCTCCTCTCCCCTGTTTCAGTTTCACCGTCCCGCTCCTCTCCCCTGTTTCAGTTTCACCGTCCCGCTCCTCTCCCCCGTTTCAGTTTCACCGTCCCGCTCTTCTCCCCTGTTTCAGTTTCTCCGTCCCGCTCCTCTCCTCTGTTTCAGTTTCTCCGTCCCGCTCCTCTCCCCTGTTTCAGTTTCACCGTCCCGCTCCTCTCCCCTGTTTCAGTTTCTCCGTCCCGCTCCTCTCCTCTGTTTCAGTTTCTCCGTCCTGCTCCTCTCCCCTGTTTCAGTTTCACCGTCCCGCTCCTCTCCCCTGTTTCGTTTTCTCCGTCCCGCTCCTCTCCTCTGTTTCAGTTTCTCCGTCCTGCTCCTCTCCCCTGTTTCAGTTTCACCGTCCCGCTCCTCTCCCCTGTTTCAGTTTCACTGTCCCGCTCCTCTCCCCTGTTTCAGTTTCACTGTCCCGCTCCTCTCCCCTGTTTCAGTTTCACTGTCCCGCTCCTCTCCCCTGTTTCAGTTTCACTGTCCCGCTCCTCTCCCCTGTTTCAGTTTCACCGTCCCGCTCCTCTCCCCCGTTTCAGTTTCTCCGTCCCGCTCCTCTCCCCTGTTTCAGTTTCACCGTCCCGATCCTCTCCCCTGTTTCAGTTTCACCGTCCCGCTCCTCTCCCCTGTTTCAGTTTCACCGTCCCGCTCCTCTCCCCTGTTTCAGTTTCTCCGTCCCGCTCCTCTCCTCTGTTTCAGTTTCTCCGTCCTGCTCCTCTCCCCTGTTTCAGTTTCTCCGTCCCGCTCCTATCCTCTGTTTCAGTTTCTCCGTCCTGCTCCTCTCCCCTGTTTCAGTTTCACCGTCCCGCTCCTCTCCCCTGTTTCAGTTTCACTGTCCCGCTCCTCTCCCCTGTTTCAGTTTCTCCGTCCCGCTCCTCTCCTCTGTTTCAGTTTCTCCGTCCCGCTCCTCTCCCCTGTTTCAGTTTCTCCGTCCCGCTCCTCTCCCCTGTTTCAGTTTCACCGTCCCGCTCCTCTCCCCTGTTTCAGTTTCACCGTCCCGCTCCTCTCCCCTGTTTCAGTTTCACCGTCCCGCTCCTCTCCCCTGTTTCAGTTTCTCCGTCCCGCTCCTCTCCCCTGTTTCAGTTTCACCGTCCCGCTCCTCTCCCCTGTTTCAGTTTCACCGTCCCGCTCCTCTCCCCTGTTTCAGTTTCACCGTCCCGCTCCTCTCCCCTGTTTCAGTTTCACTGTCACGCTCCTCTCCCCTGTTTCAGTTTCACTGTCCCGCTCCTCTCCCTGTTTCAGTTTCACTGTCCCGCTCCTCTCCCCTGTTTCAGTTTCACCGTCCCGCTCCTCTCCTCTGTTTCAGTTTCACTGTCCCGCTCCTCTCCCTGTTTCAGTTTCACCGTCCCGCTCCTCTCCCCTGTTTCAGTTTCACCGTCCCGCTCCTCTCCCCTGTTTCAGTTTCTCCGTCCCGCTCCTCTCCCCTGTTTCAGTTTCACCGTCCCGCTCCTCTCCCCTGTTTCAGTTTCACCGTCCCGCTCCTCTCCCCTGTTTCAGTTTCACCGTCCCGCTCCTCTCCCCTGTTCAGTTTCACCGTCCCGCTCCTCTCCCCTGTTTCAGTTTCACCGTCCCGCTCCTCTCCCCTGTTTCAGTTTCACTGTCCCGCTCCTCTCCCCTGTTTCAGTTTCTCCGTCCCGCTCCTCTCCTCTGTTTCAGTTTCTCCGTCCTGCTCCTCTCCCCTGTTTCAGTTTCACCGTCCCGCTCCTCTCCCCTGTTTCAGTTTCTCCGTCCCGCTCCTCTCCTCTGTTTCAGTTTCTCCGTCCCGCTCCTCTCCCCTGTTTCAGTTTCACCGTCCCGCTCCTCTCCCCTGTTTCAGTTTCACTGTCCCGCTCCTCTCCCCTGTTTCAGTTTCACTGTCCCGCTCCTCTCCCCTGTTTCAGTTTCACTGTCCCGCTCCTCTCCCCTGTTTCAGTTTCACTGTCCCGCTCCTCTCCCCTGTTTCAGTTTCACCGTCCCGCTCCTCTCCCCCGTTTCAGTTTCTCCTCTCCCCTGTTTCAGTTTCACTGTCACGCTCCTCTCCCCTGTTTCAGTTTCACCGTCCCGCTCCTCTCCCCTGTTTCAGTTTCTCCGTCCCGCTCCTCTCCCCTGTTTCAGTTTCACCGTCCCGCTCCTCTCCCCTGTTTCAGTTTCACCGTCCCGCTCCTCTCCCCTGTTTCAGTTTCACCGTCCCGCTCCTCTCCCCTGTTTCAGTTTCACTGTCACGCTCCTCTCCCCTGTTTCAGTTTCACTGTCCCGCTCCTCTCCCCTGTTTCAGTTTCACTGTCCCGCTCCTCTCCCCTGTTTCAGTTTCACCGTCCCGCTCCTCTCCTCTGTTTCAGTTTCACTGTCCCGCTCCTCTCCCCTGTTTCAGTTTCACCGTCCCGCTCCTCTCCCCTGTTTCAGTTTCACCGTCCCGCTCCTCTCCCCTGTTTCAGTTTCTCCGTCCCGCTCCTCTCCCCTGTTTCAGTTTCACCGTCCCGCTCCTCTCCCCTGTTTCAGTTTCACCGTCCCGCTCCTCTCCCCTGTTTCAGTTTTCACCGTCCCGCTCCTCTCCCCTGTTTCAGTTTCACCGTCCCGCTCCTCTCCCCTGTTTCAGTTTCACCTTCCCGCTCCTCTCCCCTGTTCAGTTTCACTGTCCCGCTCCTCTCCCCTGTTTCAGTTTCTCCGTCCCGCTCCTCTCCCCTGTTTCAGTTTCTCCGTCCCGCTCCTCTCCCCTGTTTCAGTTTCTCCGTCCCGCTCCTCTCCCCCTGTTTCAGTTTCTCCGTCCCGCTCCTCTCCCCTGTTTCAGTTTCTCCGTCCCGCTCCTCTCCCCTGTTTCAGTTTCACCGTCCCGCTCCTCTCCCCTGTTTCAGTTTCACTGTCCCGCTCCTCTCCCCTGTTTCAGTTTCACCGTCCCGCTCCTCTCCCCTGTTTCAGTTTCACTGTCCCGCTCTTCTCCTCTGTTTCAGTTTCACTGTCCCGCTCCTCTCCCCTGTTTCAGTTTCACCGTCCCGCTCCTCTCCCCTGTTTCAGTTTCTCTGTCCCGCTCTTCTCCTCTGTTTCAGTTTCACTGTCCCGCTCCTCTCCCCTGTTTCAGTTTCACCGTCCCGCTCCTCTCCCCTGTTTCAGTTTCTCCGTCCCGCTCCTCTCCCCTGTTTCAGTTTCACCGTCCCGCTCCTCTCCCCTGTTTCAGTTTCACCGTCCCGCTCCTCTCCCCTGTTTCAGTTTCTCTGTCCCGCTCCTCTCCCCTGTTTCAGTTTCACTGTCCCGCTCCTCTCCCCTGTTTCAGTTTCACTGTCCCGCTCTTCTCCCCTGTTTCAGTTTCACCGTCCTGCTCCTCTCCCCTGTTTCAGTTTCTCCGTCCCGCTCCTCTCCTCTGTTTCAGTTTCTCCGTCCCGCTCCTCTCCCCTGTTTCAGTTTCACCGTCCTGCTCCTCTCCCCTGTTTCAGTTTCTCCGTCCCGCTCCTCTCCTCTGTTTCAGTTTCTCCGTCCCGCTCCTCTCCCCTGTTTCAGTTTCACTGTCCCGCTCTTCTCCCCTGTTTCAGTTTCACCGTCCTGCTCCTCTCCCCTGTTTCAGTTTCACTGTCCCGCTCCTCTCCCCTGTTTCAGTTTCTCCGTCCCGCTCCTCTCCTCTGTTTCAGTTTCTCCGTCCCGCTCCTCTCCCCTGTTTCAGTTTCACTGTCCCGCTCCTCTCCCCTGTTTCAGTTTCACCGTCCCGCTCCTCTCCCCTGTTTCAGTTTCTCCGTCCCGCTCCTCTCCCCTGTTTCAGTTTCACCGTCCCGCTCCTCTCCCCTGTTTCAGTTTCACCGTCCCGCTCCTCTCCCCTGTTTCAGTTTCACCGTCCCGCTCCTCTCCCCTGTTTCAGTTTCACCGTCCCGCTCCTCTCCCCTGTTTCAGTTTCACCGTCCCGCTCCTCTCCCCTGTTTCAGTTTCACCGTCCCGCTCCTCTCCCCTGTTTCAGTTTCACCGTCCCGCTCCTCTCCCCTGTTTCAGTTTCTCCTGTCCCGCTCCTCTCCCCTGTTTCAGTTTCACTGTCACGCTCCTCTCCCCTGTTTCAGTTTCACTGTCCCGCTCCTCTCCCCTGTTTCAGTTTCACCGTCCCGCTCCTCTCCCCTGTTTCAGTTTCACCGTCCCGCTCCTCTCCCCTGTTTCAGTTTCACCGTCCCGCTCCTCTCCCCTGTTTCAGTTTCTCCGTCCCGCTCCTCTCCCCTGTTTCAGTTTCACCGTCCCGCTCCTCTCCCCTGTTTCAGTTTCACTGTCCCGCTCCTCTCCCCTGTTTCAGTTTCACTGTCCCGCTCCTCTCCCCTGTTTCAGTTTCACCGTCCCGCTCCTCTCCCCTGTTTCAGTTTCACCGTCCCGCTCCTCTCCCCTGTTTCAGTTTCACTGTCCCGCTCCTCTCCCCTGTTTCAGTTTCACCGTCCCGCTCCTCTCCCCTGTTTCAGTTTCACCGTCCCGCTCCTCTCCCCCGTTTCAGTTTCACCGTCCCGCTCTTCTCCCCTGTTTCAGTTTCTCCGTCCCGCTCCTCTCCTCTGTTTCAGTTTCTCCGTCCCGCTCCTCTCCCCTGTTTCAGTTTCACCGTCCCGCTCCTCTCCCCTGTTTCAGTTTCTCCGTCCCGCTCCTCTCCTCTGTTTCAGTTTCTCCGTCCTGCTCCTCTCCCCTGTTTCAGTTTCACCGTCCCGCTCCTCTCCCCTGTTTCAGTTTCTCCGTCCCGCTCCTCTCCTCTGTTTCAGTTTCTCCGTCCCGCTCCTCTCCCCTGTTTCAGTTTCACCGTCCCGCTCCTCTCCCCTGTTTCAGTTTCACTGTCCCGCTCCTCTCCCCTGTTTCAGTTTCACTGTCCCGCTCCTCTCCCCTGTTTCAGTTTCACTGTCCCGCTCCTCTCCCCTGTTTCAGTTTCACTGTCCCGCTCCTCTCCCCTGTTTCAGTTTCACCGTCCCGCTCCTCTCCCCCGTTTCAGTTTCTCCGTCCCGCTCCTCTCCCCTGTTTCAGTTTCACCGTCCCGATCCTCTCCCCTGTTTCAGTTTCACCGTCCCGCTCCTCTCCCCTGTTTCAGTTTCACCGTCCCGCTCCTCTCCCCTGTTTCAGTTTCTCCGTCCCGCTCCTCTCCTCTGTTTCAGTTTCTCCGTCCTGCTCCTCTCCCCTGTTTCAGTTTCTCCGTCCCGCTCCTATCCTCTGTTTCAGTTTCTCCGTCCTGCTCCTCTCCCCTGTTTCAGTTTCACCGTCCCGCTCCTCTCCCCTGTTTCAGTTTCACTGTCCCGCTCCTCTCCCCTGTTTCAGTTTCTCCGTCCCGCTCCTCTCCTCTGTTTCAGTTTCTCCGTCCCGCTCCTCTCCCCTGTTTCAGTTTCTCCGTCCCGCTCCTCTCCCCTGTTTCAGTTTCACCGTCCCGCTCCTCTCCCCTGTTTCAGTTTCACCGTCCCGCTCCTCTCCCCTGTTTCAGTTTCACTGTCCCGCTCCTCTCCCCTGTTTCAGTTTCACCGTCCCGCTCCTCTCCCCTGTTTCAGTTTCACCGTCCCGCTCCTCTCCCCTGTTTCAGTTTCACCGTCCCGCTCCTCTCCCCTGTTTCAGTTTCACCGTCCCGCTCCTCTCCCCTGTTTCAGTTTCTCCGTCCCGCTCCTCTCCCCTGTTTCAGTTTCACCGTCCCGCTCCTCTCCCCTGTTTCAGTTTCACCGTCCCGCTCCTCTCCCCTGTTTCGGTTCACCGTCCCGCTCCTCTCCCCTGTTTCAGTTTCACTGTCACGCTCCTCTCCCCTGTTTCAGTTTCACTGTCCCGCTCCTCTCCCCTGTTTCAGTTTCACTGTCCCGCTCCTCTCCCCTGTTTCAGTTTCACCGTCCCGCTCCTCTCCTCTGTTTCAGTTTCACTGTCCCGCTCCTCTCCCCTGTTTCAGTTTCACCGTCCCGCTCCTCTCCCCTGTTTCAGTTTCACCGTCCCGCTCCTCTCCCCTGTTTCAGTTTCTCCGTCCCGCTCCTCTCCCCTGTTTCAGTTTCACCGTCCCGCTCCTCTCCCCTGTTTCAGTTTCACCGTCCCGCTCCTCTCCCCTGTTTCAGTTTCACCGTCCCGCTCCTCTCCACTGTTTCAGTTTCACCGTCCCGCTCCTCTCCCCTGTTTCAGTTTCACCGTCCCGCTCCTCTCCCCTGTTTCAGTTTCACTGTCCCGCTCCTCTCCCCTGTTTCAGTTTCTCCGTCCCGCTCCTCTCCCCTGTTTCAGTTTCTCCGTCCCGCTCCTCTCCCCTGTTTCAGTTTCACCGTCCCGCTCCTCTCCACTGTTTCAGTTTCACCGTCCCGCTCCTCTCCCCTGTTTCAGTTTCACCGTCCCGCTCCTCTCCCCTGTTTCAGTTTCACTGTCCCGCTCCTCTCCCCTGTTTCAGTTTCTCCGTCCCGCTCCTCTCCCCTGTTTCAGTTTCTCCGTCCCGCTCCTCTCCCCTGTTTCAGTTTCTCCGTCCCGCTCCTCTCCCCTGTTTCAGTTTCTCCGTCCCGCTCCTCTCCCCTGTTTCAGTTTCTCCGTCCCGCTCCTCTCCCCTGTTTCAGTTTCTCCGTCCCGCTCCTCTCCCCTGTTTCAGTTTCACTGTCCCGCTCCTCTCCCCTGTTTCAGTTTCACTGTCCCGCTCCTCTCCCCTGTTTCAGTTTCACTGTCCCGCTCCTCTCCCCTGTTTCAGTTTCACTGTCCCGCTCCTCTGGAGCCCCGGAGCAGGCAGGTGTTCTTCAGCGGAGCCGGAGCCACAGAGGAAACTGATTTAAAGCAGATGTGATGATAATGATAATCTCTCAGGAGCTGCCGGAGCTCCTCAACATCCTGCTTCAGATAAAAACAGTGAATTCTTCTATTCTTACATGTACCTGTTGAGACTTGAAAAATGTAAAAACCTGATTTTCGTGGATTTTTACACCAAATGCTTAAATGTGATGCTTTCAAGGTTTTAGCTGGATGCCAAAATATCAGTTAAGACATTTATTTGATTAAAAATACATTTATTCACTTAGAAATTATTCTTTTTTTCTTTCAAAGAACACACAAATAAATCAAATTTGACATACTACAATCAAGCTTTAAAATGTTTTTTTTTTTTGTCAGTAAATTAAAGAGAGTGAATAAAAACGTATTGAGTTTTTGCTGCTCTAAGGGTGATCCTTCTGGGGGCCCCTGGACAGCTGGGCCCCCTACTCATATTCCTGGCTCATTTAGTCTTCGTGTGTTGGGAAGAGTTTCTTGCCATTCTTTGCTCTCACAGTGATCTTCATAAGAGGATCCAGCTGAGACGATGATGAAGGTCCACTTCCAGGAACATCTAGAAGGTCGCTCAGCTGCAGAGAGACTTGTTCTTCAGAAGAACCGCTGCTGAGCTCATTGCTGCTGCCTTACATCCCTCTCAGGGAGACTCCTTCGAAAAATACGCCTGGATTCGTCTCCATTTCAATGTCTTCACCTTATAAGGACTTGTTTAAGCCACAAACTGATATTAAACAAAAATGACAGTGTTAAATTCTCACTGGTGGTGTGAAGCTACATTAACTCTGATGTTTGCGGTATATATTTGAACAAAAAAAGGTATTTAGGTAAATTAAGTTGTAAAAAGGGGTTAATTAAGTTAAAAGACTTGTTAATAAAGTGTCAGTGTTTATTTGAGATAATGTAAGATTATGATTCCCCTAACGCTGGGGAAGACGTGTCCACACCAGCAGTGTAAGTTTAACTCTGAAGGTTGCTGTTCATTATGAGACGTATAGCAGGTGCAACTAATAGAACAAGTAAAACTTCAAATGAACTCAAATAAAAAAGAACACAAATGAAACCTCAGAGGCAATGTTTGATAAGTGTTTGGTGGCAGGTTTTTTGCTAACAGTGGGTTTCTTCTAAAATTGTTGCACTTGTGTTTCGAGAAGTTTCCATCATGTCATCAGAACGTTCTCTTTTACAATGTCCTTCACAATCAAGTCCTTTAAAGAGAACCGTATGACAGTTGAATTGATGAATGAGCAGCAGGCAAAACGTATAAACAGCAGGTGAAAGGTTTTTCCTGGAAATGCGTGTGAATGCAGAAGGGTTGACTTGCAGATAAAAGCTGAAATAAGTTGATACGGTTAGCTTCGAACAGTTTAGCTGGTGAAAAAAAGTGAAGAAAAAGTATTTAACAAAATAAATTGGGTTCTTATTTGTAAAGTTTTTGAAAAATGTCATAAAATAGAATTTGCTCATTTACACACACTTATTGGATGAGTTCAGTTAAAGAATATTTTTCAGTAATTGTAAAAGTGTTACATTTTATTGAGGATAAGTGGAAGTCCCATCCTTGCATTATTAAAGAAGGAGATCGTGATGAAGAGGAATGAAGCGCTTTAGCAGAACTATTTTAGGAGAAACTCTGAGCTCTGGGTCTGAGAGGATCGATCCTCATCATCCTGTCACCGAGAGTCAGAAAAACACTCGGTTTGTTTATGAGAATGAATGACAGCAATAAATGTGTGATTGAAAACAACAGTTGCATCACTTCCGGTGCTCACGGACACACATGACGCAATTCCAAGCCATCGCTCTTTCTACACATCGCAAACTGCTGATAAGCGTTCTCCATACTCCAGAGAGAGATAGAAGGGTTTATATCAGGGTTATATTAAAGGGTTTATATCAGGGTTATATTAAAGGATTTATATCAGGGTTATATTAAAGGGTTTATATCAGGGTTATATTAAAGGGTTTATATCAGGGTTATATTAAAGGGTTTATATCAGGGTTATATTAAAGGGTTTATATCAGGGTTATATTAAAGGGTTTATATCAGGGTTATATTAAAGGGTTTATATCAGGGTTATATTAAAGGGTTTATATCAGGGTTATATTAAAGGGTTTATATCAGGGTTATATTAAAGGGTTTATATCAGGGTTATATTGAAGGGTTTATATCAGGGTTATATTAAAGGGTTTATATCAGGGTTATATTGAAGGGTTTATATCAGGGTTATATTGAAGGGTTTATATCAGGGTTATATTGAAGGGTTTATATCAGGGTTATATTAAAGGGTTTATATCAGGGTTATATTGAAGGGTTTATATCAGGGTTTATATTGAAGGGTTTATATCAGGGTTATATTAAAGGGTTATATCAGGGTTATATTAAAGGGTTTATATCAGGGTTATATTGAAGGGTTTTATATCAGGGTTATATTAAAGGGTTTATATCAGGGTTATATTAAAGGGTTTATATCAGGGTTATATTGAAGGGTTTATATCAGGGTTATATTAGGAAGGGTTTATATTCAGGGTTATATTAAAGGGTTTATATCAGGGTTATATTGAAGGGTTTATATCAGGGGTTATATTAAAGGGTTTATATCAGGGTTATATTGAAGGGTTTATATCAGGGTTATATTGAAGGGTTTTATATCAGGGTTATATTAAAGGGTTTATATCAGGGTTATATTAAAGGGTTTATATCAGGTTATATTGAAGGGTTTATATTCAGGGTTATATTGAAGGGTTTATATCAGGGTTATATTAAGGGTTTATATCAGGGTTATATTGAAGGGTTTATATCAGGGTTATATTGAAGGGTTTATATCAGGGTTATATTAAGGGTTTATATCGGGTTATATTAAAGGGTTTATATCAGGGTTATATTAAAGGGTTTATATCAGGGTTATATTGAAGGGTTTATATCAGGGTTATATTAAAGGGTTTATATCAGGGTTATATTAAAGGGTTTATATCAGGGTTATATTGAAGGGTTTATATCAGGGTTTATATTGAAGGGTTTATATCAGGGTTATATTAAAGGGTTTATATCAGGGTTATATTGAAGGGTTTATATCAGGGTTATATTGAAGGGTTTATATCAGGGTTATATTAAAGGGTTTATATCAGGGTTATATTGAAGGGTTTATATCAGGGTTATATTGAAGGGTTTTATCAGGGTTATATTAAAGGGTTATATCAGGGTTATATTAAAGGGTTTATATCAGGGTTATATTAAGGGTTTATATCAGGGTTATATTGAAGGGTTTATATCAGGGTTATATTGAAGGGTTTATATCAGGGTTATATTAAAGGGTTTATATCAGGGTTATATTGAAGGGTTTATATCAGGGTATATTAAGGGTTATATTGAAGGGTTTATATCAGGGTTATATTAAGGGTTTATATCAGGGTTATATTAAAGGGTTTATATCAGGGTTATATTGAAGGGTTTATATCAGGGTTATATTGAAGGGTTTATATCAGGGTTATATTGAAGGGTTTATATCAGGGTTATATTGAAGGGTTTATATCAGGGTTATATTAAAGGGTTTATATCAGGGTTATATTGAAGGGTTATATCAGGGTTATATTGAAGGGTTTATATCAGGGTTATATTAAAGGGTTTATATCAGGGTTATATTAAAGGGTTTATATCAGGGTTATATTAAAGGGTTTATATCAGGGTTATATTGAAGGGTTTATATCAGGGTTATATTAAAGGGTTTATATCAGGGTTATATTAAAGGGTTTATATCAGGGTTATATTGAAGGGTTTATATCAGGGTTATATTGAAGGGTTTATATCAGGGTTATATTAAAGGGTTTATATCAGGGTTTATATTGAAGGGTTTATATCAGGGTTATATTGAAGGGTTTATATCAGGGTTATATTAAAGGGTTTATATCAGGGTTATATTGAAGGGTTTATATCAGGGTTATATTAAAGGGTTTATATCAGGGTTATATTGAAGGGTTTATATCAGGGGTTATATTGAAGGGTTTATATCAGGGTTATATTAAAGGGTTTATATCAGGGTTATATTGAAGGGTTTATATCAGGGTTATATTAAAGGGTTTATATCAGGTTATATTAAAGGGTTTATATCAGGGTTATATTGAAGGGTTTATATCAGGGTTATATTGAAGGTTTATATCAGGGTATATTGAAGGGTTTATATCAGGGTTATATTGAAGGGTTTATATCAGGGTTATATTGAAGGGTTTATATCAGGGTTATATTGAAGGGTTGATATCAGGGTTATATTAAAGGGTTTATATCAGGGTTATATTGACGGGTTATATCAGGGTTATATTAAGGGTTTTATATCAGGGTTATATTGAAGGGTTTATATCAGGGTTTATATTAAAGGGTTTTATATCCGGGTTATATTGAAGGGTTTATATCAGGGGTTATATTAAAGGGTTATATCAGGGTTATATTAAAGGGTTTATATCAGGGTTATATTAAAGGGTTTATATCAGGGTTATATTGAAGGGTTTATATCAGGGTTATATTAAAGGGTTTATATCAGGGTTATATTAAAGGGTTTATATCAGGGTTATATTGAAGGGTTTATATCAGGGTTATATTGAAGGGTTTATATCAGGGTTATATTAAAGGGTTTATATCAGGGTTATATTAAAGGGTTTATATCAGGGTTATATTGAAGAGTTTATATCAGGGTTATATTAAAGGGTTTATATCAGGGTTATATTAAAGGGTTTATATCAGGGTTATATTAAAGGGTTTATATCAGGGTTATATTAAAGGGTTTATATCAGGGTTATATTAAAGGGTTTATATCAGGGTTATATTAAAGGGTTTATATCAGGGTTATATTAAAGGGTTTATATCAGGGTTATATTAAAGAGTTTATATCAGGGTTATATTGAAGGGTTATATCAGGGTTATATTAAGGTATCAGGGTTATATTAAGGGTTATATCAGGGTTATATTGAAGGGTTTATATCGGGGTTATATTAAGGGTTTATATCAGGGTTATATTAAAGGGTTTATATCAGGGTTATATTAAGGGTTTATATCAGGGTTTATATTGAAGGGTTTATATCAGGGTTATATTAAAGGTTTATATCAGGGTTATATTAAGGGTTTATATCAGGGTTATATTAAAGGGTTTATATCAGGGTTATATTAAAGGGTTTATATCGGGGTTATATTAAAGGGTTTATATCAGGGTTATATTAAAGGGTTATATCACGGGTTATATTAAAGGGTTTATATCAGGGTTATATTAAAGGGTTTATATCAGGGTTATATTAAAGGGTTTTATATCAGGGTTATATAAAGGGTTATTCAGGGTTATCTAGGGTTTATAAGGGTTTTATATAAGGGTTATATCTTGAAGGGTTATATCAGGGTATATTAAAGGGTTTATATCAGGTTATATTGAAGGGTTTATATCAGGGTTATCTGAAGGGTTTATATCGGGGTTATATTAAAGGGTTTTATATCAGGTTATATTAAAGGGTTTATATCAGGGTTATATTAAAGGGTTTTATATCAGGGTTATATTAAAGGGTTTATATCAGGGTTATATTAACAGGGTTTATATCAGGGTTATATTAAAGGGTTTATATCAGGGTTATATTGAAGGGTTTATATCAGGGTATAATTTACAGGGTTTATATCAGGGTTATATTAAAGGGTTTATATCAGGGTTATATTGAAGGGTTTATATCAGGGTTATATTGAAGGGTTTATATCGGGGTTATATTAAAGGGTTTTATATCAGGGTTATATTAAAGGGTTTATATCAGGGTTCTATTGAAGAGTTATATCAGGGTTATATTAAAGGGTTTATATCAGGGTTATATTAAAGGGTTTATATCAGGGTTATATTAAAGGGTTTATATCAGGGTTATATTAAAGGGTTTATATCAGGGTTATATTAAAGGGTTTATATCAGGGTTTATTAAAGGGTTATATCAGGGTTATATTAAAGGGTTATATCAGGGTTATATTGAAGGGTTTATATCAGGGTTATATTAAAGGGTTTATATCAGGGTTATATTGAAGGGTTTATATCAGGGTTATATTGAAGGGTTTATATCGGGGTTATATTAAAGGGTTTATATCAGGGTTATATTAAAGGGTTTATATCAGGGTTATATTGAAGGGTTTATATCAGGGTTATATTAATGCCATAATGCATTGTGCATAATGCCAAGATTCTCCCGAATCTAGATTTAAAATGCTTTGACTCACAGAGAACTGTTTAATTAACTTTTATGAGTTGTATTTGGGTTTTTCGTTTTATCCAATTACTGAAATTATTCCGGGGTGAATGAAACACAGATGTCGTTTAAATAATACAGAACGTTTTTTATTCAAAGTAAAACTTTGAATTGTTTGTTTATTAAAATATCTGTGTAATAAAATATTGTTTAATAAAATATCTGATATTTCGGCTGTAAAACAGTTAATATTACTATAAGTACAAGTAAAACAACAAGTAAAAAGATTCATATCGTGATTAATTTGTTAATTCTGTTTTGACCTTGAAGACTTTCTCAGATGTGGCTGGAAGGGCATCCGCTGCGTAAAACATATGCCAGAGAGTTGGTGGTTCATTCCGCTGTGGAGACCTCGAAAGGGAATAAAGCCGACATGAAGATGAATGAATGAATGACTTTCTCAGAGAAAGCAAAATCTAGGAAAGTAAGAATGATAGAAAGAAAAATATTATAATGCAAAAAAAGCAAATAAGAAGATACGAAAGGAGGAGAGAAAATTATTTGAATAAATAAGAATTATTTGAATAAGAACAGAAAAACAAAGAGGAAACAGGAGAAAACGAACAAAAAAGAAAAGAAAAGTAGACAATTGAAACGTGTATATTTTTAAATATAATTAGAGAACAAAACTGAAAATTATTATTTTAATTAAAATAGACAAAAGAGCAGGAGAAAATTAGGGGGCGGACGTCACAAAGACAAGAAATGAGGATGGAAAATAATGAAAGGAGAAATGAAATGAAAACTCGAGGAGAAAAAAAATGAAAAGAAGAACAGAAATTAAAAATGGGAAAATGTAAACAAAAAGATTAAACAGACAGAGTAGAATTCTAATAAGTTATAAACTAATTAGAGAAATTAATGGAATGAAAGAGGAATTGGAAAAGAAACGAAAAACTGACCAAGAGAAAACGACGAGAGAAGAATTAGAGGAAAAGCTGCAGTGAAAGTATTTGAACCGGTATTTTCTATTTTTACTACAGCGTTCAGGACTGGAGGCGTCACCGGGGGCGGGGGGGGGGGTCATGGGGGGGCGGGGCTCCACCGGAGCGAGCAGAGAGTCCGGACCCTGCTCCGGCTCCTGCTCTCCATAGCTGCTCCCGGTCTCCTCCCGGTGACTCCGTCTCCGATGCTGCGGGCCCTCCCTCCGCGGATTTACCGGCCCCGGCGGATGACATGTATCACGCGAGCTCGAGCCACGGAGCCTCGTCCTACGAGCCCGGTTTCTCTCCGGTGTACGTGACCCCCGCGCGGGTCACCCCGATGATCCCTCCCTTACCGTACCTGCAGAGTCCAGCGCAGAGCAGCCCGGGCCCCGGGGCCTCGGGGTGGGCTGCAGCGGAGCCGGAGAACTCCCCGGTGTCCCGGTTCAATTGGAGCCCTCCGGTGAGCGCGGGAAGGGACGCTACGGGGTTCGGGGGTGGCTCGCGGGAGCACTACGGGGCCCGAGGGCTCGGGGGGTCGTATCACGGAGGAGGATTTCCGAGCTACGGAGGCTCGTGGACGAGCTTTGATGGCTCGGTGATTCACGGGCTTCCGACCGGAGGAGCCGCCGGCGCGCGGCACGGAAACCTAGGTGAGTCCCGTTCAAACCGGCTCAAGGCTTGGAAAAACCTGATCACTTTTTTCTTTCACGGTAAAATCTTACTCTGTTCTGAGTGCATTTGGACCTACTCTATAGAGTTAAATAGACTCTGAGCTCTTCGACTTCCACCAATTACATTAATAGTTATTAATATTAATACAATATACAGTTAATCATTAATTTGTTCTGACTCTGATGGAGTAGTTTTCACGCTCAGGATTGTGCTGTGCTTAAAGTCAGATATTCTCAACATGTTTCTAATGTTTTCACTTCCTGCCGGCGCCGATTCCCCTTTTTTATTTAACTTATGAATGCTTTTTATACATTTGTACAATTCAGCAATCATTTTTTATTTTGATAGTAAACATTTCAATTTCCAAAACTGTTTTAATTTGTACTTTTTGTTGATTTGTTTTTATTTCATTTTTGGTTGCAAGAAAATATTTTCACGTAACTTTTAACATTTCTACTATTAGGGGGTATTTATTTGTTTATACCTGCAGTTTCCATGGTTTTATCTTGGAAGAATATATTTTTATATTCTCTTTTTCTACAAGAGGTTTGTATTCCAGATTTTACATTAATTTAAGAAGATTCTGAAGAATCGGAGATTTCCTGCTTATATTTGAGACATTATGCTATTTAAAAAAAAAGACTATATCGGTTTATTTTTACGATTTGGTTTGACAAAAACAATGTTGTTTACTTTATCTTTTAATATTAGATTTTAAGCTTCATAATTAAATATTCAAGCATTAAATTCACTGAAACAATAAGCAGCAAATAAACATTTATTCAACAGAATTATTTGCCACTCGATTAATTTATTTTACTCTAAAACTGGATATCTTTTCTTCATGAAGAACTAAAACGACCTTTAAATACTTAAATAAATATACTTTTGTCATTATAAACAATGTTTAGAAAGATGAAAAGATTTAATTTACCAAGCTTTTGGGTGATAAAAGAGTTTACGTCAGTATTTCATCATTTGGACCGAACTCTGTCCCCTCCTGATACTTTATGACGTGCTTATAATCGACTTGGGTTGAGTTTCAGTAATCGATAAAGATTCGATAACGAACTTTCTATGGCGAGAAGAGTTTTCCGAGAGCTGAGAAGCTGGACTGAAAGCTAAATTTGGGGAGGTTTCTGATCGATAGCTGTATCGGGATGAAGCTGATCGATAGCTCAGCACGTGTTCTCGATCGATCAGAAAGTTTATACTCTAAACATGAACTCATTCTGGAGCTTTTCAACATCCGGAAACAAAACCTTCCCATCAGGAAGCAGAAAATACGTTATACTCATTAGCAGGAATAAACTATTAAAGGTTTCTTTTTTTTATCCTGGGGATATATTTAAAATAAATAATGTGCTGTTTGCTTCATGTAGAAAAAAAATAAATAATCAGATTCAGTGATTTGATATTTTATTTCTACACCAGATTTTCCTTTTCGGCTATTCAAAAAGCAATTAAAAGTTGTACTTGTTAGTGATAATTCAATTCTAACTTTTCGATAATGTATTGTTCATGCATAATTTGACACTAAGAAATTATTATTCTGTTATTTCATTATTAAGAGTCACAGCGATATCTCCGCAAGCAAAAGACTAAGCATAGACCAGAATTAAACCGGCTGTATGTAACCCAACTAACCTTATATTTCGCTTTGTGTTGTTTTTGTCAAAATAACTCTTATGAAACTAAACAATATGTTATATTTTATGATGTGCACTGAGTCAGCAGTGATTAGTAGGTGTCTTGTTTATTTATTTTTTAAAGGTTGATATGTGGGCAACACGTAGCCCTATTTAAGCTCGTCTTTTAATCGTCTATTTGTAGCCCACTTTTAGACGAATATTTTTTGTTTTTGTTTTTGGACTCGAAGCCCATATGATTGACTATATCTCTTTATGTTTGCAATATCGATAATATATTTACAACAGTTACGTGTCAATTTATTACACAGTCTTTATTTAGCTCTAAATTAGAAGTGTTCATAGCCTAGATGTCTTGGCTAAATTACAGCTCATTTTGGGCTGTCAGAAAACGTTTTAAAGACGTTTAACTGCAGACCAAAAACATCATTTAAACATATAACAAACAACTGCATATACAAGTTTAAAGGACATAAAATCTGTGTTTATGCAGATGTTTATCAAAGTAACATATAGCAGTTTTAAGTTCACATGGTTATCATAATTAGTTAACGTAACACATACAAGGAAATGTAATTCATTTACATTTTAGTTTAATAAGATTGGAATGCAACACACACTTGCGCCTATGCAAATATACAAAAAATGTCATTAATACCAATTGTGTACAATAAGACATTTCAAACACATACATGCAGTTAAAAAAGACGACTTTATATTAAAAAAAACTTTATTTAACTGCTGCTATTATAACCACTGCACAGCTGCTCTCCGCTCTTTAATATTTATAAATAAATGTACTCAAACACAATCAATTCAATCTGTTGATAATTATTAAACTTAATCAGATTTTCTCCCAAAGTTTGCTTTGAATAAATTAAGTGATCAGTTTCCTATTTGTTTTTTTACTAAACTGAACTAAATACATTTAGAGTGCATTGTTTTAAGAAACGTTTTAAAATGTAAAATAAGCGTTACACTTATAGTTACGCAAATAACAGACACACTTTACGGGAAAATGAAGATTGAAACATAACAATAAATATTTGCCGCATATAAATCAATTTGCCTTGATTATAAAACAACATGTTGAACAAAAACACCTGTTTACATTTTTTTGTCATTTGAAAATGTTTTTGTGAACTTTTTGATATATTAGCGTTTTATCAGCTGAATTTTCATTAAATAAAAACTAAGGAAAAAGATATGTTTTACTTCTTTGTTTTTCATATCTTAAACCCTAGATATAGTTGTTGGATCTGATTCTGCAGAATAACAATAATTTTCTCATCACAGACAATAACATTTTTTTAAGGATAGTTGGTAAAACTTTAAGTTTTTCCTTTATGTGTCAGAACCTTAGAAATTTAAACTTGATGCGGTAAATTAATAAATACAAAAATAATAATACATGAAAATAAAGAAAGACAAAGAAATTCACAAAGAAAGAAAGTGTATCGTTGTTCTTTGGGTTCATTAGGACGAGCTAAAGAGATCTCTTAAGTATATTTACTCAATCAGTTTCTCAGTCTCGTGCTAAAGTCCACTTTATTTATGGCGGGTGATTAATAGCACGTGACCATGACACAGGTCACGTGTCGATATCAGAGACGTGTTAAGATAATCACCTAATTCTGAGGCCAACCCCGTTCAGACCTCAGGAAACCCATCGCTGTTTCTGCTGTTGTTCATGAGTAAAATGCTTTAAACACAGAGACGCAAAGAAACAAAGAGACCCAAAGAAACACAGAAACCCAAAGAAACCAAGAGACCCAAAGAAACACAGAGAACCAAAAGAAACACAGAGACCAAAAGAAATAAAAAGACCCAAAGAAACACAGAGACACAAAGAAATAAAAAGACCCAAAGAAACACAGAGACACAAAGAAACACAGAGACCCAAAGAAACACAGAGACTCAAAGAAACCAACCATGATGATACCGACACACAGCACAGAGCACATTTATATGATATCCGCCCAACTCGAACCTCACAGAAAGACCAACATCCATAGCCAAGTCCAGTCTCGTCCATAACAACTCAGCACGAGCAAAAGAAAGACCAAGAAGAAACCACAGAACACAAGAAAACACAGAGACCAAAAGGAAACACGAGACCCAAAGAAACCCAGTTCTCTCTGGTCTTTGGTCCTCACAGTTTCAAAGAAACCCACAGAGACTCAAGAAAAAAGAGACCAAAAGAAACACAGAGACTCAAAGAAACAGAGACTCAAAGAAAAAGACACAGAGACCCAAAGAAATAAAAAGACCCAAAGAAACACAGAGACACAAAGAAACACAGAGACACAAAGAAACACAGAGACCAAAAGAAACACAGAGACCCAAAGAAACACAGAGACCCAAAGAAACATAGTTTCTCTCTGCTTCTCTTGGTTCCTCGATGTTCTCAAAGAAACAGAGACTCAAAAGAAACACAGAGACCCAAAGAAACACAGAGACCCAAAGAAACACAGAGACCCAAAGAAACACAGAGACCCAAAGAAACACAGAGACCCAAAGAAACACAGTTTCTCTCTGCTTCTCTTGGTTCCTCGATGTTCTCAAAGAAACAGAGACTCAAAGAAACACAGAGACCAAAAGAAACACAGAGACCCAAAGAAACACAGAGACTCAAAGAAACAGAGACTCAAAGAAACACAGAGACCCAAAGAAATAAAAAGACCCAAAGAAACACAGAGACACAAAGAAACACAGAGACCAAAAGAAACACAGAGACCCAAAGAAACACAGAGACCCAAAGAAACACAGAGACTCAAAGAAACAGAGACTCAAAGAAACACAGAGACCCAAAGAAATAAAAAGACCCAAAGAAACACAGAGACACAAAGAAACACAGAGACCCAAAGAAACACAGAGACCCAAAGAAACACAGAGACCCAAAGAAACAAAAAGACCCAAAGAAACACAGAGACCCAAAGAAACACAGAGACCCAAAGAAACAGAGACCCAAAGAAACACAGACCCAAAGAAACACAGAGACCCAAAGAAACACAGAGACGCAAAGAAACCCAGAGACCCAAAGAGACCCAGAGACCCAAAGAAACAGAGACCCAAAGAAACACAGAGACCCAAAGAAACACAGAGACCCAAAGAAACACAGAGACGCAAAGAAACCCAGAGACCCAAAGAGACACAGAGACCCAAAGAAACCCAGAGACCCAAAGAAACACAGAGACCCAAAGAAACACAGAGACCCAAAGAAACAGAGACCAAAAGAAACACAGAGACTCAAAGAAACAGCGACTCAAAGAAACACAGAGACCCAAAGAAATAAAAAGACCCAAAGAAACACAGAGACACAAAGAAACACAGAGACCAAAAGAAACACAGAGACCCAAAGAAACACAGTTTCTCTCTGCTTCTCTTGGTTCCTCGATGTTCTCAAAGAAACAGAGACTCAAAGAAACACAGAGACCCAAAGAAACACAGAGACTCAAAGAAACAGAGACTCAAAGAAACACAGAGACCCAAAGAAATAAAAAGACCCAAAGAAACACAGAGACACAAAGAAACACAGAGACGCAAAGAAACACAGAGACCCAAAGAAACACAGAGACCCAAAGAAATAAAAAGACCCAAAGAAACACAGAGACGCAAAGAAACACAGAGACGCAAAGAAACACAGAGACTCAAAGAAACAGAGACTCAAAGAAACACAGAGACCCAAAGAAATAAAAAGACACAAAGAAACACAGAGACGCAAAGAAACCCAGAGACCCAAAGAAACACAGAGACCCAAAGAGACACAGAGACCCAAAGAAACACAGAGACGCAAAGAAACCCAGAGACCAAAAGAGACACAGAGACCCAAAGAAACCCAGAGACCCAAAGAGACACAGAGACCCAAAGAAACACAGAGACCCAAAGAAACACAATAGACCCAAAGAAACACAGAGACCCAAAGAAGAAACACAGAGACCCAAAGAAACACAGAGACCCAAAGAAACAAATAGACCCAAAGAAACACAGAGACACAAAGAAACACAGAGACCCAAAGAAACACAGAGACCCAAAGAAACACAGAGACCCAAAGAAACACAGAGACCCAAAGAAACACAGAGACCCAAAGAAACACAGAGACCCAAAGAAACACAGAGACCCAAAGAAACACAGAGACCCAAAGAAACACAGAGACACAAAGAAACACAGAGACCCAAAGAAACACAGAGACCCAAAGAAACACAGAGACCCAAAGAAACACAGAGACCCAAAGAAACAAAAAGACCCAAAGAAACACAGAGAAACAAAGAGACAAAGAAACACAGAGACCCAAAGAAACACAGAGACCCAAAGAAACCCAGAGACACAAAGAGACACAGAGACCCAAAGAAACACAGAGAACCAAAGAAACCCAGAGACACAAAGAAACACAAAGACGCAAAGAAACCCAGAGACCCAAAGAAACACTCAGACCCAAAGAAACAAATAGACCCAAAGAAACACAGAGACCCAAAGAAACACAGAGACCCAAAGAAACACAGAGACCCAAAGAGACACAGACCCAAAGACAGAGACACAGAGACCCAAAGAAACACAGAGAACCAAAGAAACCCAGAGACACAAAGAAACACAAAGACGCAAAGAAACCCAGAGACCCAAATAAACAAATAGACCCAAAGAAACACAGAGACCCAAAGAAACCCAGAGACCCAAAGAAACACAGAGAACCAAAGAAACACAGAGACCCAAAGAAACAAATAGACCCAAAGAAACACAGCGACACAAGAAAACGAGAGAAACACGAGACACAAAGAACAAAGAACCCAAAGAAACCCACAGAGACCCAAAGAGAGACACAGAGACCAAAAGAAACCCAGAGACCCAAAGACACAGAGACCCAAAGAAACACTGAGACCCAAAGAAACAAAAAGACCCAAAGAAACACAGAGAAACAAAGAGACACAGAAACCCAAAGAAACACAGAGACCAAAAGAAACACAAAAGACCAAGAAGAAACCCAGAGACCCAAAGAGACACAGAGACCCAAAGAAACACAGAGAACCAAAGAAACCCAGAGACACAAATAAACCCAGAGACCCAAAGAAACACAGAGAACCAAAGAAACACAGAGACCCAAAGAAACACAGAGACCCAAAGAAACACAGAGACGCAAAGAAACCCAGAGACCCAAAGAGACACCGAGACCCAAAGAAACCCAGAGACCCAAGAACACAGAGACCCAAAGAAACCCAGAGACCCAAGAGACCACAGAGACCCAAAAGATAAGAAACACAGAGAACCAAGAATGAAAACAGAGACCCAAAAGAAGAAACAATAGACCCAAAGAAAAACAGAGACCCAAAGAAACACAGAGACCAAAACATAAAACCCAGAGACCCCAAGAAACCCAGAGACCCAAAGAAGACACAGAGACCCAAAGAAACCCAAGACCCAAGAGACCCAGAGACAAGAGACCCCAAAGAAACACAGAGAACCAAAGAAACAAATAGACCAAAGAGTAACACAAAGACAAACAAAGAGACATAGAACCAGAACACAGAGACCCAAGAAACCCAGAGACCCAAGAAACAAACCAAAACGCCAGACAAAGACCCAAGAAGAAACACAGGAGAACAAAGAAAAAAAAACACAAAGAAACACAAGAGACCAAAAACCGAGACCCAAAGAAACACAGAGACCCAAAGAAAACACAGAGACCCAAAGAAACACAGTAGACCACCCCCAAGAAACACAGAGACCAAAAGAGACACAGAGACCCAAAGAAAACACAGAGAACCAAAGAAACCCAGAGACACAAGAGAACACAGAGACCCAAAGAAACACAGAGAACCAAAGAAACCCAGAGACGCAAAGAAACACAAAGACGCAAAGAAACCCAGAGACCCAAAAAAACAAATAGACCCAAAGAAACACAGAGACCCAAAGAAACACAGAGACCCAAAGAAACCCAGAGACCGAAAGAAACACAGAGAACCAAAGAAACACAGAGACCCAAAGAAACACAGAGACCCAAAGAAACACAGAGACCCAAAGAAACCCAGAGACCCAAAGAAACACAGAGACCCAAAGAAACCCAGAGACCCAAAGAAACACAGAGACACAAAGAAACACAGAGACCCAAAGAAACACAGATACCCAAAGAAACCCAGAGACCCAAAGAGACACAGAGACCAAAAGAAACCCAGAGACCCAAAGAGACACAGAGACCCAAAGAAACACAGAGACCCAAAGAGACACAGAGACCCAAAGAAACACAGAGAACCAAAGAAACCCAGAGACACAAATAAACCCAGAGACCCAAAGAAACACAGAGAACCAAAGAAACACAGAGACCCAAAGAAACACAGAGACGCAAAGAAACCCAGTGACCCAAAGAGACACCGAGACCCAAAGAAACCCAGAGACCAAAGAGACACAGAGACCCAAAGAAACCCCAGAGACCCAAAGAGACACAGAGACCCAAAGAAACACAGAGACCCAAAGAAACACAGAGACCCAAAGAAACACAGAGACCCAAAGAAACAAATAGACCCAAAGAAACACAGAGACCCAAAGAAACACAGAGACCCAAAGAAACACAGAGACCCAAAGAAACACAGAGACCCAAAGAAACACAGAGACCCAAAGAAACACAGAGACCCAAAGAAACACAGAGACCCAAAGAAACACAGAGACCCAAAGAAACACAGAGACCCAAAGAAACAAATAGACCCAAAGTAACACAGAGACACAAAGAGACACATAGACCCAAAGAAACACAGAGACCCAAAGAAACACAAAGACCCAAAGAAACCCAGAGACCCAAAGAAACACAGAGACCCAAAGAAACACAGAGACACAAAGAAACACAGAGACGCAAAGAAACCCAGACACCCAAAGAAACACAGAGACCCAAAGAAACAAATAGACCCAAAGAAACACAGAGACCCAAAGAAACACAGAGACCCAAAGAAACACAGAGAAACAAAGAGACACAGAAACCCAATGAAACACAGAGACCAAAAGAAACACAAAGACCCAAAGAAACCCAGAGACCCAAAGAGACACAGAGACCCAAAGAAACACAGAGAACCAAAGAAACCCAGAGACACAAATAAACCCAGAGACCCAAAGAAACACAGAGAACCAAAGAAACACAGAGACCCAAAGAAACACAGAGACCCAAAGAAACACAGAGACGCAAAGAAACCCAGAAGAGACCACAAGAGCACACAGAGACCAGAGAACCAAGAGACCCAAAAGACAAAGAGACCGAAGAGACCCAGAAGAAACCAGATGAGCCCCCAAAGAGACACAGAGACCCAAAGAAACACAGGAGACCCCAAAGAAACACAGACCCAGAAACAAACCAAAGAAAAATAGACCAAGAAACACAGAGACCACAAAGAAGAAACACAGAGACCCAAAGAGACAAGAGACCCAAAGAAACCCAGGACCCAAAGAGACACAGAGACACCCAAGGAAACCCAGAGACCAAAGAGACACAGAGACCCAAAGAAACACAGACAAAGAAACACAGAGACCCAAAGAAACACAGAGACCCAAAGAAACAAATAGACCCAAAGTAACACAGAGACACAAAGAGACACATAGACCCAAAGAAACACAGAGACACAAAGAGACACAGAGACCCAAAGAAACACATAGACCAAAAGAAACACAGAGGCACAAAGAAACACAGAGACACAAAGAAACAAATCCTTCAGAAAGAATCCAATCGAGGAACAGTTTAAGAGAAGGTTTCTCTGAGAATTTGTGTCTCTGCCCAGAATCCACTCGATGGACATTAAAAAGGTCTTCTGAGACCGAGAAACTCCTCAGAAAACATTCATCCAGTTTGAGTTTATTTTGATTATTCAAATCAACGCAGCAGCAGGAATAAACATCTCAGAAATAAACTGTTTCAAAGCGTTCAAGGTTTTAACATTTGAAGGATCCGTTTATTATGTGGAAAACTATGTGACTATTTCAGTTTATTTGAATTACTGAAAAAAATCATCTTGACGGAGACGCATGAGCTGAATGATATTTGGAGATCTTTAATCAGCACAAGAGACTGTCAGTTATGGTGGGATGTGGCTAAAGCACAAATAAAAGAGTTCAGATCCTTAAGAGCCCCTGAAGATCAAATCTTAGAACTGCAGCAGCTTGAAGCTCATGGAAACGGCAGGCACATTGAAGAAATCAAAATAAAAAAAACTAGAATTAATGACCTATTAGACATCACAGAACAGGGGGCGCTGGTCCGCTCGGGCTTCAGGAGTGCAGCGGAGATGGACGCCCCCTCAAAGTTATTTTTTGGTCTAGAGCAGAAGAATGGACAGAAAAGATTGATCCATGCTGTGCAAACCGAATCAGGGGAGCTCGTATCTGAACCTTCTGAGATACGCCAGCAGACAGTAATCTTCTACTCGAAGCTCTACAGCAGCGAGTGGTCTGGAGTGCAGGCTCTTTCCTCATAGACCTCCCTAAACTCCCAGAGGTGGAGGCCAAAGAGCTGGAGGAGGAGATAAACCTCGTGGAGGTCTATGGGGCACTCCAGGGAATGGAGAACGGAAGGTCGCCAGGAATCTATGGTCTCCCTTGAGAGTTTTACAAGGCATTCTGGGACGTGACGGGGCAGGATGTGCTGGACATGCTACGAGACAGTTTTCAGAGAGGATCACTCCTGCTGAGCTGTCAAAGAGCCGTCCTCACCCTGCTGCCCAAAAAGGGAGACCTCACCCTGCTGAAGAACTGGAGCCCGGTCTCCCAGCTGTGCACCAACCGCAAGCAGTTCCCCAAAACATTAGCCTCGTGATGGACTAAGATAATTGGGAAGATCTTTCATCATAACCAGTCGTACTGTATTTGATATTAGATATTTGATTTATTTAATTCAGGACATCTTCAATGTTGCCAGTCTTCTAGGCCTAAGGACTGGAATTAATATCTGCGATACAGGCGTGATAGATGCTGATTTTGAAGGGTTCGTGGTCACATGACCCAGTGGAGACAAAAGCAGCGGCGCGAGCTTCCAGCCAGGTCCCCCTTACACAGCTAATGGGCGCTGTAGTCATTGCGTGCGCTTCAGAACGGAAACTTGCGTGCCCTATGAATGAAATGGCATTTTTCAACAGTTACCTAAGTGGGAGAAAAGACTATGAGCATACTCTATTCTTGATCGTAGTTACGCGCAACAAAGAGATCCTCGCTGTTAGGAATCAGCTCTCAGTAGAGCACAATGTCACGAACAATCTCTCTCTCTCTCTGTGTCAGGGTTTTTGTCCATTATCGTGCGTCTCTGTTCCCGGTTGTGCCAGTCAGGGATATCCTTCACTCGGGGATTGTGCTCAATGTTGTCAGTTTCTAATTGGTCGTTGAGTCCCTTAAGGTGCTATTAACGAGACGTCGTCACTGATAGTTCCCTTTTTATAACCCCGGCAGTGGTGTTGTGGTCATGGAAATGAGTACGTTGAAGTTGGGCAGGTGAATTTGTAATTGAGATTTCAATCTGAAAGTGATTATTGTTATGTTCAGTTTGCCCCATAGTGGGTGTTTTTTAGTCATCTCTTTGCCCTTGACTTTATTTTCTAATAAAAAGATGTCGTCAGGTCAAGTGCTTGGTGTCTCGCGGATTGAGTTCTTTCCTTCCACACAACCCCGGATCGGGACACTCCTGCTCCAACGGCCGAAAAACTACAGCCAGCTCTATTAGACACTCCCAATAATAAAAGGTTGTTTACGCGTCAAAAAGTACCTCTCTGCAAACAGGGATCAATGAAAAGGAGGATTGTCCTCAAGCAGCTGCACAGCAAATTCTACACTGTGAGAACCCCCTGTGAGAATACGATGATTTTATCAGTCTATGCAGACAACCGGGAAGTGATGGTGAACACGCCGGGAGCGATGTGTACTTTTTAGTGGACGTTTAAAAGACTTTCAAGCGTTATATGGAAAAAGAAGAGGGGTTTGGTTAAGTACTAGGGGTCTCCTAGGGCAACGCATTTTAAAATAAAAAAGGGGGAATTGGACTGGGCTCTGTAGAGCACCATAAGCAGCACATCAAAGGTGGAAGCAGAGCCGACTGCCCAAGATGTCCTAAAGGTGGGGGTGATAGGTCATCAAACAACACTCAGTGATCCTCCTATGGTGGTGTGGCCATCGCTAGAGGTAACACAATAAAATCAGATACGGAGCTGAGATCACCTTGGGGGATGGACCTTTCTTCCCTCCTCCGTCCCATCTCTCGCCCCTCTTTCCCATCCCTTCCCTATCGTGCTCCATAACTCACTCTTCCTGCCAT
>UELW01000773.1:0-37404 GCA_900490495.1 Danionella dracula | reverse complement strand
GACCCTCCTCGGACAACACAGCGGACCCTCAGAGACTTTTAGAAAATTTCTCAGACTCCACAGCAGACCCTCCTCACCTGGCTCCAGGCCCGCCCCTCTCTCACCTGCCGCTCTTGGTGAGAATGATGATGGCGCTGGCGCAGCACTTGAACGAGGCCTCCACAGCTCCCACAGCGACTGCATCAGAAGGGTCCCGGGTCAGAATGGAGCAGCGGCGCAGCCCCTCAAACAGCTGCCGGTGGAAGGTAGCCGCCTCGGCCTCGCGGGCGATCTGCCAGCGCCCCCCAGAGGAGAGGGGGAGCGAGGGAGGAAGGGTTACACACAGTCACTGAGCCTAGCACGCGGACGGAGAGAGGTCCTGGCACACGGAGCCAGCTGAGCCCCAGCACCAGAGTGCCATCGTCACCAGAGAACAATAATAATATTAATAAACACTAATCCAGGTAGAGCTGGAGTAGAGCAGCTCTGTGTGCGTGTGACCGCTCTCCGTCCGCTCCTGTCCTGTCCCTGCTCTGCCTCTCTGGATCTACGGTCTCAGCCCCGCTCTTTCCGCCGGCTGGCTGCCTACCTGCCGGAGCCGGTCAGCACTATAAAGGCGGAGGCCAGGATTTTAAAGGAGGCCTCGACGGCTCCGATCGCGATGGCCTCAGCGGGGTCGGTGGAGGGAGGCAGGCAGCGACGCAGATCCTCGAAGACCTGCCGGTGGAACATGGCTGCCTCCGCTTCACGGGCGATCTGAGCCGGTCAGCGGCGACAGCAGAGGGGAGGGGGTGCGGGGGGGAGGGGAGGGAGAGAAAGAGAGGGAGGGGAGAGAAAGAGAGGGAGGGGAGAGAAAGAGAGGGAGGGAGAAGGGGGAGGGGAGGGGAGAGTGCAGAGAAAGAGAGAGGGAGGGGGAGGGGGGAAGAGGGAGAGGGGGAGAGAGGGAGGGAGGAAAGAGAGAGAGAGGAGGAGAGGAGGAGACGGCGAGGGACGAGGGTCGGGGAAGAGAGAGGGAGGAGGAGGGGAGGGGAAGGAACGAGAGAGAGGGGAGAGGGGGGGGGCGGGGAGGGGGAGAGAGGAGAGAGAGCGAGGGGAGGAGGAAAAGAGAGAGAGTGGGAGAGAGTAGGGGGGAAGAGAGGAGGGGAGAGGGAGGCGAGAGAGAGAGAGTGAGGGGAGGGAAAGAGGGGGGGGGGAAGAGAGGAGGGGCTTCGAGTGAGGGGAGAGAGAGAGAGGTTTAGGGAGGAAGAGACGAGAGGGGGGGAAGGAGGAGGGGCGAGTGAGGGGAGAGAGAGGAGAGAGTTAGGGGAGGAAAGAGAGAGAGAGGGGGAAGAGGAGGAGGGGCGAGTGAGGGGAGAGAGAGAGAGTTAGGGGAGGAAAGAGAGAGAACGATGGGGAAAGAGTGAAATAGGGACGTGAGAAAATAAAGAAAGAGAAAGACATCGAGAAAGAAAGAAAAAGATGAAGGAGAGAAGATGGAGGGAAGAGACAGGAAGACAAGATGATGGCAGATCCAGAAATGAAGGGAGAGGGAGAGTATAAATCAGCGCATGATTAGGGGAGAAACACAGGAGAGAGAGAGAGAGAGAGAGAGAGGGTGAAGAGTGAAGAGAGAGAAATTAGTGCATAAGAAAGAATTAGTAGAAAAAACAAAATGATATTAAACACATTGAATGACTTCCACAGGAGCAAATTAATGTTAATTACAGAAGAACCACTACCACATGAAGATCGTCTGAGGAGCAGCACAGCGAGGAGGAGCAGCACAGTGAGGAAGAGGAGCACAGCGAGGAGGAGGAGCAGAGCAGTGAAGAAGAGGAGCACACGAGGAGGAGGAGCACAGTGAGGAGGAGGAGGAGCGAGAGTGAGGAGGAGGAGGAGGAGGAGGAGGAGCAGCACAGCGATGAGGAGGAGCAGGAGGAGTACGCGAGATGAAGAGCAAGAAACAAGAGCATGCGGAGCAGAACCCAGCTGAAGAACATGCGGAGGAACAGACGCTCCGAGCTTCAGGGAGACCTCACCAGAAGAACTCTTGAAGCAGGAGTTCGGAGCAGACACTAGAGGGCGACACACCAAGGAGCCTCTGTTCCTGTACCGATCAGGGATTGGTCTGGGAACACGCGGTACTCCTCTCGAACCCTGAACCCTTCCTCACATTTACACCGGGAGGACGAGCCTCGTGCAGCGCCTCCTCAAGCTGGATTTATCACTTAGACCTATCACGGTGCTGGAGCACCCACGCCCCGCCCCCTTCTACATCAGAGCGCTGTTCTCCAATGAGTGCAGCGAACCTTCTGAAAGCCAGCCCTCGACAGCTCCTGGAGTTCTGAACCAGGTTCTGAAGGGGTGAGAGCTGGATTCCGCTGGTGACTCAGCCCTGATGAGCGTCGGTGGAGAGCTCTCCAGAGTTAAGATGGTCCCTGGTGATGCAGACACCTCCATTGCTCCATCTCCTGCAGCTTCAGAGCAGAACCTAACCCTCACTGAAGCAGGAAACTAGTTCTCTTTCTGAGCGGATCATTTTATCGGGTGTCTGTAGCTGACCCTGACGCGGCTGAACCCTCAGGAGCGGGTGAAGAACACACACATGCACATGGAAGAACTCAAGCAGGAGATGCTCCGAGCACGTCACAGGAGCTCTCCGGGTTAAACACGCACGCGCAGGACCTTTAGAACCCATCACAACATCCTGATTGAATCCCTCTCTCTAAACCAGGGGTCTCCAAACCCGCTCCTGGAGGGCCGGGCCTCTGCACATCTTTGGTTCAACCATCATTAAACACACCTGTGGCACTAATTAGGGTCCTCTGATTGGCTGAAGATAGAGTAGTATGCACACTAGAGCTAGCACTAAAATGTGCAGAGCGCGGATCTCCAGGAACAGGATTGGGGAACCCTGCTCTAGATGATCTGAACCAACCGAGCGGTGGTGTTTAACCCGTATCTCCTGCAGCACGCTGAGAAGAACGAGTGAAGGAGTCAGGGTAAGCTGGGGTTAGTGTGCGTCTGCAGGGGGTGCTCTCACCATGTGCTGCGTGCGCACCGCCTCCAGAGGGTAGTCCCCCTTCGCCGTCTCTCCACTCAGCATGATGCAGTCCGCTCCATCCAGCACCGCGTTAGCCACGTCTGAGCCTTCGGCGCGCGTGGGGCGGGGCTTCTTGATCATGCTCTCCAGCATCTGAGAGAGAGAGAGAGAGAGAGAGAGAGAGAGGGAGTGAGGAAGGAGAAGAGAGAGAGAGAGAGGAGATCAGATGGACCCGGCTGGAGAAAGGAGCATGCGTGAGCAGAGCTCTGCTGACCTGCGTGGCACAGATGATGGGTTTTCCAGCTTTATTGCAGCGCCCGATCATCATCTTCTGAGCCAGGAAGACCTTCTCAGTGGGGATCTCGATGCCCAGGTCTCCACGAGCCACCATGATGCCGTCGCTGGCCTCCATGATCTCATCAAACCTGCAGGAAACAGGTTCAGATACAACCTCACGTTCCTCAGCACCTCTTCCGAGGAGCCTCACCCTTGAGAAGAACCGTACAGTACCTGCGCACACCCTCGTGGTTCTCCAGCTTGCTGATGATCTTGATGTTCTTGCCCTTCTCTCCCAGAACCTTGCGGACGGCATGCACGTCTGCAGCCTTGCGGATGAAGGAAGCGAAGATCATGTCCACTCCCATCTCCACGCCGAACTGAAGATCCTTCACGTCCTTCTCGGAGACAGCGGGGAGGTCAACCGCAGCGCCCGGGAGGTTCACGCCCTTCTTACTGCCCAGCGTTCCTCCGTTCTCGATCTCACACTGGAGATAGTTGGAGCCTGAGGTGGAGAGAGAGAATGTAAGTGAAACTAGAAGATCTGCTGCACTGCTAAATGATCATTTCTTCTTGGTTTGGTGTATCTGGGAAAGAGCTGCGTCACTCACCGATCTCCATCACCTGGAGGGAGATGAGCCCATCGTCGATGTACACCTTGCTGCCCACCTCCACCACCCGCGTGATGTTCTTGTAGTCCAGCCAGAGGGTGTTCTCATCACAGTTCTCCATGAAGGAATCATCCAGGGTTACCTTGATCATGTTCCCCTTCTTCAACTCCACCTCAGCGGTTCCGCTCTAGAGAGAGAAGGACATTGTGATGCTCTTAAACCCAGAGATGAGGCGCAGGTGGAGACCACAGCAGCTCCCAGACATCACCACATTAACCCTGAGGGCTTCAGATGTGGTGCGGTCTCTCTGGGTTCCTCTGCGCAGCAGAGCAAGCACCGCTCCTGTTCTTCACGTGGATCTAAAGTGGAGCGAGAGAGGGGACCTCACCCCTTTGATGAGTCCGGTCCTGATCTCTGGGCCCTTGGTGTCCAGGGCGATCCCCACCGGCCGGTACTGGATGCTGCCGGGTTCGAAGCTGGCGCAGGCCTCGCGCACGTTCCTGATGGTATCTCCGTGATACTGAAACAGAGGAGGAATGTTACAGGAGAACCTTTGATCTGTGAGGCTCACACTTCAATCTTTCATCTCCTCTCTCTACCTTAGGAGGATTTTTTCATTCAGATTCAATGCAAGACCTTCTTAAAGTATATTTTATAGAATACAGCAGTTCTTGGTAGGCATCGCCTACTGCTATTTTCCAGAAGCACAATTTAAAAGATTTGAAAACTAAGCATTGAGGAAAATCTTGATCCTTTCACACCTTCAGTCTCTTCATCTGAAAGATGAGCTCAAGGTTTCTGATGGAGGACAGAAACCAGCGCCTCGAAGCAGCTGATAAACTATTTAAAACCACCTCTCACTTGAGATTAGTTTCATGGAGAGAAGAGAGATAAAAAAGAGAGGAGACCGAGGAGAGAGAGGAGGGGAGGAGACTGAGAGACGAGCGACGACACCGGGGTGAGTCACGAGAAGATGGGCTGACTAGGGACCGAGAGCTGAGTCCCGAGAGAGAGTACTCGACGAGAGAAGAGAGAGAGAGCAGAGGAGAGCAAGTGAGGGAGGAGAGAGGGAGAGCATGTGAGGAGGGAGGGAAGGACGAGCAATGAGCGAGAGAGATATGAGAGAAGTGAGGCGAGAGAGAGAGAGCGAGTGAGTCGATAGAGAGAGCGATGACGATAGAGAGCAAGTGAGCGGAGAGAGAGAGAGAGAGAGCAGAGCGAGAAGCGCGCTTGAGACGAGAGAGAGCAGAGAGAGGAAAGAAGTGAGCGAGGAGGAGAGCGATGAGCGAGAGAGAAGCGGAGGGAGCAGAGGAGAGAGAGAGGGGATGAGTGAGAGAGAGAGAGACGATGAGAGGTGATGCGATGGAGAGAGAGCGAGAGTGATGCGAGAGAGAGAGAGCGGGTAGCGAGCGAGAGTATGAGAGCAGAGAGCGAGAGAGCGAGAGAGGATGACGAGTAGAGAGAGACAGCAGGTGACGCGAGAGAGAGAGTGAGGAGCGACGAGAGGAGAGCGAGGGAAGTGAGAGAGAGAGAGGGGGTGAGGGTGAGGAGAGGAGGGAGCGGTGAGCGAGAGAGAGAGAGGGGGAGGGGAGAGCGAGAGAGAGTGGTGTAGCTCACCTCGTGAGAGCCGTGGGAGAAGTTCATGCGAGCGATGTTCATTCCAGATTTGATCATCTCCTTCAGCATGTCGACGGAGCGAGACGCCGGTCCTGTCAGCACATCAGAACACTGCATTAACCTCCACCTCTGACCCCGAGCCGCTCCGCCCAGCTCCTCTCTGACCCCGAGACGCTCCGCCCAGCTCCCCCTCTGACCCCGAGACGCTCCGCCTCTGGCCCCGAGACGCTCCGCCTCTGGCCCCGAGACGCTCCGCCTCTGGCCCCGAGACGCTCCGCCCAGCTCCTCTCTGACCCCGAGACGCTCCGCCCAGCTCCTCTCTGACCCCGAGACGCTCCGCCCAGCTCCTCTCTGACCCCGAGACGCTCCGCCCAGCTCCTCTCTGACCCCGAGACGCTCCGCCCAGCTCCCCCTCTGACCCCGAGACGCTCCGCCTCTGGCCCGAGACGCTCCGCCTGGCCCGAAGACGCTCCGCCTCTGGCCCGAGCCGCTCCGCCCAGCCTCCTCTCTGACCCCGAGACGCTCGCCCAGACTTCCCCCTCTGACCCCGGACGGCTCCGCCTCTGGCCCGAGACGCTCCCGCCTCTGGCCCCGAGACGCCCGCCTCTGGCCCCGAGAAGACGCTCAGCCCAGCTTCCTCTCTGACCCCCGAGACGCTCCGCCCAGCTCCCCCTCTGACCCCGAGACGCTCCGCCCAGGCCTCTATGAACCGAGCGCTCCGCCCAGCTCCTCTCTGACCCCGAGACGCTCCGCCCAGCTCCCCCTCTGACCGAGCGGGGCCTTTTTTTTCCGGGGGCCTCTGGCCCCGAGCGTCCGCCTATGGCCCCGAGACGCTCCGACTCTGCACGAAAAGAGAGAAAGAAGGAAACAAAAGAGCAAAAAGTATGAAAAAAGAGAAGACGAGAAGAAAAGAGAAAAAGTCAGGCACAACGGGCAGAAGAACAGAAGAAGCGGGAAAAGAGAGTAAGAGCAAACGAAAGAGGGAAAACGACGAATGGAAGACAAGAGAAAAAGGGAAAAAGAGATGAAGAGCAGCACACCAAGAGACAAGCTAGGGAAAAAGAGAATGAGTTTATAGACAAAAAATGAGAAAAAAAGAGGGGCAAAGAGAAGATACGAAAGAGAAAAAGAGGGAAAAGAGAAGAAGACGAAAAAGAGAAAAAGCGGAAACCGAGAACGCATCACAGCACCAGATAAACATAGATGGAAAAACGAGACGATCCAGAACACCGATCAAATATGACAAGGAGAGATCCGCCCAAGATCAAACTCTGGCCCGAGCCGCTACGGCCAGCTAACCCTCTGGCCCCGAGCCGCTCCGCCCAGCTCCCCCTCTGGCCCCGAGACGCTCCCCCCTGGCCGAGACGCTCCGCCCAGCTACCTCTGGCCCCAGACGCTCCAACCAGTCCCCTATGCCGAGACGCCCGCCCAGCTCCCCCTCTGGGCCCCGAGCCGCTTCCGCCCGATCCCCCTCTGGACCCCGATTGTCCCGCTCTGCCAGTCCCCCTTCTGGCCACGAGAGATCCGCCCAGCTCACCCTCTGACCCCGAGCGCCCGCCCAGCTCCCCCTTGACCCCGAGACGCTCCGCCCAGCTCCCCCTCTGGCCCCGAGACGCTCCGCCCAGCTCCCCCTCTGGCCCCGAGCCGCTCCGCCCAGCTCCCCCTCTGGCCCCGAGACGCTCCGCCCAGCTCCCCCTCTGGCCCCGAGCCGCTCTCCGCCCAGCTCCCCCTCTGACCCCGAGCCGCTCTGCCCAGCTCCCCCTCTGGCCCCGAGACGCTCCGCCCAGCTCCCCCTCTGGCCCCGAGACGCTCCACCCAGCTCCCCCTCTGGCCCCGAGACGCTCTCCGCCCAGCTCCCCCTCTGGCCCCGAGACGCTCCGCCCAGCTCCTCTCTGACCCCGAGGCGCTCCGCCCCAGCTTCCCTCTGGCCCCGAGCAGCACAGGACTCACCGATGGTGCAGATGATCCCGGTGTTGCGGGCGATCGTGGGTCAGAGGAGTCGATGTCAGAAGGAAACATGTGCCTACAGGAAGGTGTCGGCCATCGCAGCGTTCAGATTTTGGATTGCGTTCTGGATGAATGATGAAGGCGGAGCCCATGTCCTGAGCCTTGGTCTGGGGCATATGGAAACCCTCTGAGAGCCTCTGAGGATCCCCTGTGGAGTCCGAGGAGATCCTGAGAGCCTCTGAGGATCCCTTGTGGAGTCCGAGGAGGTCCTGAGAGCCTCCGAGGATCCCCTGCGGAGTCCGAGGAGGTCCTGAGAGTCTCCGAGGATCCCCTGCGGAGTCCGAAGAGGTCCTGAGAGTCTCCGAGGATCCCCTGTGGAGTCCGAGGAGGTCCTGAGAGCCTCCGAGGATCCCCTGTGGAGTCCGAGGAGGTCCTGAGAGCCTCCGAGGATCCCCTGCGGAGTCCGAGGAGGTCCTGAGAGTCTCCGAGGATCCCCTGCGGAGTCCGAAGAGGTCCTGAGAGTCTCAGAGGATCCCCTGTGGAGTCCGAGGAGGTCCTGAGAATCTCCGAGGATCCCCTGTGGAGTCCTGAGAGCCTCTGAGGATCCCCTGTGGAGTCTGAAGAGGTCCTGAGAGTCTCCGAGGATCCCCTGTGGAGTCCTGAGAGCCTCTGAGGATCCCCTGTGGAGTCCGAGGAGGTCCTTAGGGTGTTGCTGCCACCGGCCTCTGATCTTTTGATTAAGAACCGTTTTTGAGAGCACAGATGGCAGTCTGAGAGGAAAATCTTTTCCTGTGTGGACGTTCCTCTGGAAGGTTTCAGACGCAGGGCCAGCAGGACACCCTCGTGCAGGGAAAACTGCAGCTTTAATGAAGTGATTGAGAAGATTAGAGGAACAAGTGAAGCTGGAGGCAGGATGTTCTCGTGTCTGAGCTGATGGGAAAGTCCTGAGCCTGGAGTTGTGATTCTGACCTCTAGAGAGCGCTACAGAGCTGGTGCTCCTGTCCTCACGAGCCTCTCCAGAAGAGAGATTCTGATGATCGCAGCTCTCAGGAGGTCAATCAGAAGAGCATCAGCTCAGACAGAAGAGCAGAAGAGAGAGAAATCTTTACGTAGAGAAACTTTTCTGCTGATATTTAGTTAGTTTTATTGTTCATTAATTTCATGTTTTAAATGTGTTTTTGTTTGTTCTTTAGAGTTTAATCCATCAGATTGTTTATAAAATGTATTAATTTCTTGTTTTTATATGCTTCCTGTGGAGCGGGTGGGTTCGAGCTTCCACCGCTCGGCGGTTTGAGTCGGACTCGATCCGCGCTCCACCGCTCGGCGGTTTGAGTCGGACTCGACCCGCGCTCCACCGCTCGGCGGTTTGAGTCGGACTCGACCCGCGCTCCACCGCTCGGCGGTTTGAGTCGGACTCGACCCGCGCTCCACCGCTCGGCGGTTTGAGTCGGACTCGACCCGCGCTCCACCGCTCGGCGGTTTGAGTCGGACTCGACCCGCGCTCCACCGCTCGGCGGTTTGAGTCGGACTCGACCCGCGCTCCACCGCTCGGCGGTTTGAGTCGGACTCGACCCGCGCTCCACCGCTCGGCGGTTTGAGTCGGACTCGACCCGCGCTCCACCGCTCGGCGGTTTGAGTCGGACTCGACCCGCGCTCCACCGCTTGGCGGTTTGAGTCGGACTCGACCCGCGCTCCACCGCTCGGCGGTTTGAGTCGGACTCGACCCGCGCTCCACCGCTCGGCGGTTTGAGTCGGACTCGACCCGCAGTTAACCTGCTGCTGGTCCCTGATTTGCTCAGAAACACAGAAAAAGAACGGAGCTCACCGGTGTGAACCCAAACTCACGCGGGGTCTGAGGGCCCCGAGGGTCTGAGGGAGGGTCTGAGGGCCCCGAGGGTCTGAGGGCCCCGAGGGTCTGAGGGCCCCGAGGGTCTGAGGGCCCCGAGGGTCTGAGGGAGGGTCTGAGGGCCCCGAGGGTCTGAGGGAGGTTCCGAGGGTCTGAGGGCCCCGAGGGTCTGAGGGAGGATCTGAGGGCCCCGAGGGTCTGAGGGAGGTTCCGAGGGTCTGAGGGCCCCGAGGGTCTGAGGGAGGATCTGAGGGCCCCGAGGGTCACTCAGCGGGTTGGTGAGAGTTTAATGCGTCATGCTTCACAAACAAATGATCTGTTTGTTAGTTTGTTCCTATACTAGTTTTAGTTGTGTCTAAACGGTTTTTAATTTTAAAGATTAGTTTGTTAGTTGTATATTTTTCAGACACAAACGTCAGTGTTACGATAATGTTATTCCGAGACGTTGACAAACTAAATTTGGTTGTTTTATTAAAGATGTTACTCAAATATATTAATCTACGTCGGCCAAACTAGACTAAAACCTTTTGTGTTTTTGTTGATTAAAATGTGGCTGAGACTCAAATAGTTTTCATTAAAAAGTTTCTCACCGGACTCGTTTACCGCTCCGAACTAAAAACAAATGAAAACCACAAAAGAAAGCTTTTTGGTCGATTACGGCCGCCGTACTCGCGCTCGGATCTGTGCGTCGATCCGATCCGGGAGCGAACACACGCTCCTAAACGTGATCGCTACAGACCAACGGATGGAGGCGACCCGGGGCCGGGCGAGTCCCGCGGCGCGTGCGATACTTCAGGGCTCTCGGACGCACTCTGCAGGTCACTTGCGTCTGCGGCACGTTAACGCGCTGGTAACACATTCTCGCAGCCGCTCGCTGATTGGCCGGTGTGTTGCATAATTACAGAAACTCGCGTTCGAGCACTTTTGTTCTGAGCGACATCTCTCGTCACCGCCAGCACTTCCTCTGAAAACAGGAAGCTCCAAAACCCCTTTCATCGTTCATATGTAGTTAAAATGTAACGTCTCTCTCTCGTAGATCCGCGCACCTGATCTCGCGCTACCGCCCCCGCGCTCCTATCCTGGCCCTGACGCGGAACGAGCAGACGGCTCGGCAGGCGCACCTGTACCGCGGGATCTTCCCCATCTTCTACAACAAGGACTCCAACGACGTGTGGGCGGAGGACGTGGACCTGCGCGTTAACTTCGCCATGGACGTTGGTGAGTGCTCTCTCTCGCTCACCCCGCTCGCTCGCTTTCTCTCTCTCGCTCACCCCGCTCGCTTTCTCTCGCTCACCTCGCTCTCCCTCTCTCGCTCACCTCGCTCTCCCTCTCTCGCTCACCTCGCTCACCTCGCTCTCCCTCTCTCGCTCACCTCGCTCTCCCCTCTCTCGCTCACCTCGCTCTCCCTCTCTCGCTCACCTCGCTCTCCCTCTCTCGCTCACCTCGCTCTCCCTCTCGCTCGCTCACCTCGCTCTCTCTCTCGCTCGCTCACCTCGCTCTCTCTCTCTCTCTCACCTCGCTCTCTCACCTCGCTCTCTCTCTCTCTCTCGCTCACCTCGCTCTCTCTCTCTCGCTCACCTCGCTCCCCTCCCTCTCTCTCTCTCTCTCGCTCACCTCGCTTTCTCTCTCTCGCTCACCCCGCTCGCTCGCTTTCTCTCTCTCGCTCACCCCCCTCGCTTTCTCTTGCTCACCTCGCTCTCCCTCTCTCGCTCACCTCGCTCTCCCTCTCTCGCTCACCTCGCTCTCCCTCTCTCGCTCACCTCGCTCTCCCTCTCTCGCTCACCTCGCTCGCTCACCTCGCTCTCTCTCTCTCTCACTCACCTCGCTCTCTCACCTCGCTCTCTCTCTCTCTCTCTCGCTCACCTCGCTCTCTCTCTCGCTCACCTCGCTCCCTCCCTCTCTCTCTCTCTCTCTCGCTCACCTCTCGCTCTCTCTCTCTCGCTCACCTCTCTCTCTCTCTCTCTCGCTCGCTCGCTCACCTTGCTCTCTCTCTCGCTCACCTCGCTCTCTCTGGCTCTCGCTCACCTCACTCTCTCTCTCTCGCTCACCTTGCTCTCCCTCTCTCTCTCTCTCGCTCACCTCTCTCTCTCTCTCTCTCTCGCTCGCTCGCTCACCTTGCTCTCTCTCTCGCTCACCTTGCTCTCTCTCTCGCTCACCTTGCTCTCTCTCTCGCTCACCTCTCTCTCTCTCGCTCACCTCTCTCTCTCTCTCTCTCTCGCTCACCTCTCTCTCTCTCTCTCTCACTCACCTCGCTCGCTCACCTCGCTCTCTCTCTCTCGCTCACCTCGCTCTCTCTCTCTCGCTCACCTCGCTCCCTCCCTCTCTCTCTCTCTCTCGCTCACCTCTCTCTCTCTCTCTCGCTCGCTCGCTCACCTTGCTCTCTCTCTCGCTCACCTTGCTCTCTCTCTCGCTCACCTCGCTCTCTCTCGCTCTCGCTCACCTCGCTCTCTCTTGCTCACCTCTCTCTCTCTCTCTCTCTCTCGCTCTCGCTCGCTCACCTCGCTCTCTCTCTCACTCACCTCGCTCTCTCTCTCTCACTCACCTCGCCTCTCTCTCTCTCACTCACCCCTCTCTCTCTCTCTCACTCACCCCGCTCTCTCTCTCTCACTCACCTCGCTCTCTCTCTCACTCACCTCGCTCTCTCTCTCACTCACCTCGCTCTCTCTCTCACTCACCTCGCTCTCTCTCTCACTCACCTCGCTCGCTCGCTCACCTCGCTCTCTCTCTCTCACCTCCCTCTCTCTCGCTCTCCCTCTCTCTCGCTCACCTCGCTCTCTCTTGCTCACCTCGCTCGCTCTCTCTCTCTCTCTCTCGCTCGCTTACCTCGCTCTCTCTCGCTCACCTCGCTCTCTCTCTCTCTCTCTCGCTCACCTCGCTCCCTCTCTCGCTCGCTCGCTCACCTCGCTCTCTCTCTCTCTCTCGCTCGCTCGCTCACCTCGCTCTCTCTCTCTCTCTCTCTCACTCGCTCGCTCACCTCGCTCTCTCTCGCTCACCTCGCTCTCTCTCTCTCTCTCTCTCTCTCTCGCTCGCTCGCTCACCTCGCTCTCTCTCGCTCACCTCGCTCTCTCTTGCTCACCTCGCTCTCTCTCTCTCTCTCTCTCTCGCTCGCTCGCTCACCTCGCTCTCTCTCTCTCTCTCTCGCTCACCTCGCTCTCTCTCTCGCTCACCTCGCTCTCTCTCTCTCTCGCTCGCTCTCTCTCTCACTCACCTCGCTCTCTCGCTCGCTCACCTCGCTCTCTCGCTCGCTCACCTCGCTCTCTCGCTCGCTCACCTCGCTCCCTCTCTCTCTCACCTCGCTCTCTCTTGCTCACCTCGCTCTCTCCCGCTCACCTCGCTCTCTCTCTCGCTCACCTCGCTCTCTCTCTCACTCACCTCGCTCCCTCTCTCTCTCGCTCGCTCACCTCGCTCTCTCTCTCTCACTCACCTCGCGCTCTCTCTCTATCTCTCTCTCGCTCACCTTGCTCTCCCTCTCTCTCTCTCTCTCGCTCACCTCCCTCTCTCTCTCTCTCGCTCACCTCGCTCACCTCGCTCTCTCTCTCTCACTCACCTCGCTCTCTCTCTCACTCACCTTGCTCTCCCTCTCTCTCTCTCTCGCTCACCTTGCTCTCCCGCTCTCTCTCTCTCACTCACCTCGCTCTCTCTCTCTCTCGCTCACCTTGCTCCCTCTCTCCTCTCCGCTCACTTCTATCCCTCTCTCTCTCCGCTCACCCGCTCTCCCTCTCTCTCTCTCTCGCTCACCTTGCTCTCCCTCTCTCTCTCTCGCTCACCTTGCCTCCTCCTCTCTCTCGCTCACCTTGCTCTCCCTCTCTCTCTCTCGCTCACCTCGCTCTCTCTCTCTCTCGCTCACCTCGCTCTCTCTCTCTCTCGCTCACCTCGCTCTCTCTCTCTCTCGCTCACCTCGCTCTCTCTCTCTCGCTCACCTCGCTCTCCCTCTCTCTCTCGCTCACCTCGCTCTCCTCTCTCTCTCTCGCTCACCTTGCTCTCCCTCTCTCTCTCTCTCACTCACCTTGCTCTCTCTCTCTCTCGCTCACCTCGCTCTCTCTCTCGCTCACCTCGCTCTCTCTCTCTCTCGCTCACCTCGCTCTCTCTCTCTCGCTCACCTTGCTCTCCCTCTCTCTCTCTCTCACTCACCTTGCTCTCTCTCTCTCTCTCTCCCCCCCTCTCTCTCTCGCTCACCTCGCTCTCTCTCTCTCTCTCGCTCACCTCGCTCTCTCTCTCTCTCGCTCACCTCGCTCTCTCTCTCTCTCTCGCTCACCTCGCTCTCTCTCTCTCTCGCTCACCTTGCTCTCCCTCTCTCTCTCTCTCGCTCACCTTGCTCTCCCTCTCTCTCTCTCTCGCTCACCTCGCTCTCTCTCTCTCTCGCTCACCTCGCTCTCTCTCTCTCTCGCTCACCTTGCTCTCCCTCTCTCTCTCTCTCGCTCACCCTTGCTCTCCCTCTCTCTCTCTCTCACTCACCTCGCTCTCTCTCTCTCGCTCACCTCGCTCTCTCTCTCTCGCTCACCTTGCTCTCCCTCTCTCTCTCTCTCGCTCACCTCGCTCTCTCTCTCTCGCTCACCTCGCTCTCTCTCTCTCTCGCTCACCTCGCTCTCTCTCTCTCGCTCACCTTGCTCTCCCTCTCTCTCTCTCTCGCTCACCTTGCTCTCTCTCTCTCACTCACCTCGCTCTCTCTCTCTCGCTCACCTCGCTCTCTCTCTCTCGCTCACCTTGCTCTCTCTCTCTCGCTCACCTTGCTCTCCCTCTCTCTCTCTCGCTCACCTCGCTCTCTCTCTCTCGCTCACCTCGCTCTCTCTCTCTCGCTCACCTCGTCTCTCTCTCTCTCGCACCTCGCTCTCCTCTTCTCTCTCGCTCACCTTGCTCTCCCTCTCTCTCTCTCTCACTCACACTCGCTCTCTCTCTCTCACTCACCTCGCTCTCTCTCTCTCGCTCACCTCGCTCTCTCTCTCTCGCTCACCTTGCTCTCTCTCTCTCTCTCTCGCTCACCTCGCTCTCTCTCTCTCGCTCACTCTCTCTCTCTCGCTCACCTCGCTCTCTCTCTCGCTCACCTCGCTCTCTCTCTCTCTCGCTCACCTTGCTCTCCCTCTCTCTCTCTCTCACTCACCTCGCTCTCTCTCTCTCGCTCACCTCGCTCTCTCTCTCTCGCTCACCTCGCTCTCTCTCTCTCGCTCACCTTGCTCTCCCTCTCTCTCTCTCTCGCTCACCTCGCTCTCTCTCTCTCGCTCACCTTGCTCTCCCTCTCTCTCTCTCTCGCTCACCTTGCTCTCCCTCTCGCTCACCTCGCTCTCTCTCTCGCTCACCTCGCTCTCTCTCTCTCGCTCACCTTGCTCTCCCTCTCTCTCTCTCTCGCTCACCTTGCTCTCCCTCTCTCTCTCTCTCGCTCACCTTGCTCTCCCCTCTCTCTCTCTCTCGCTCACCTTGCTCTCCCTCTCTCTCTCTCTCGCTCACCTCGCTCATCTCGCTCTCTCTCTGTTCCAGGGAAGGCTCGTGGGTTCTTCAAGGCCGGAGACGTGGTGATCGTGCTCACCGGTTGGCGTCCGGGCTCCGGATACACTAACACCATGCGTGTGGTGCCCGTGCCCTGAGCCCCGCCCCTCCCTCGGCTCCGCCCCCTCGCCCCTCCCTCACCCGACTAACTCCTCCTCCTCTGCGGGTCTCCTCCGCTCGGGTTCCTAAGCAGAGCGGATTCCTGCAGCACTGTCTCTTTAAATCACTCCGGAGCTGAGGCCCTGGGCCCCGCGAGCTCTTCAGGGGCCTAGGTTCAGTTTGTGTGTGTTTCTGTGTTTGTGTTCTCGCTCCTGTCCCGCGTCCGGATCATTTCATTCCTAGAGCTTCAGTAGCGCTGGACAGAGTCTGTTTAATATTTTGATCAGAGCAGCGAGTGCGTGAGCGATTGAGAGAGAGAGAGAGAGAGAGAGAGCGCTGCGAGTGGGCTCAGGTGTGCTGCAGCAGCTGTGGAGCACGTGTTCCTGACTGAGTTAATAAAGAGTCCAGCACTGCTCCTCGTCTCTGTGTGCTTCCTTCTCATTTATCCCAAACATCTGTTGCAGTGTTTTTGCTTGTGTGGGGTTTAAGAGTCAACGGAGAAACTCAAAACGACATAAAATACACGTACAAATGTATCGCTTTATAGTTTCATAAAACATTTAATAACTGTCCATGAACTGTTCCAAATAAAGAAAATAAATACCTTCCACCACCAGCTTACACGTTCTCAATCTCACTCCACACAGCGTTGCTTATCACGGTGAAGAACTGAGAGCTTCCAAACTCTCCTGATGAGCGCCACACGGTGGTCAAACATAGAAACATCCATTTGGCTCCGACACTATCACTTCTACAAAATAATTATTTCCACGTGTTGAAAACGGTTTATTTGTTTCTATCAAAAGAATAATATTTACATTTAGTAACTCAGAGTAGCAAATTGTACTCGGTGGATCTTCAAATCTGAACCAAACCATAAGATTGCATTTTATTTATTTATTAACAGAAGACTTAATCAGTTCAAATTATTTAAGAAGAAAGATCTGTAGAGAAAACATGTTTTAAAATAAATCTGAAAATGTTCAAATCATCCAAACACTTATAAAACTTGTTTGCTGAGTTTTATTTCTCGTGGAATCAGAAGAGATGGTTCAGGATCAGGAGACGAGTGGAGAAGCAGCCGGAGGGAAGTCCTGATCGTACACGACCCCGACCTGCAGCCGAGCTTCATCCATGATCTCCACCAGCAGCTCCGAGTCTGCGTGAGACATGCGCCGGCTCTCCTTCAGACCTGGAACACCAGCAGAAGATCTCCAGATGATCGTCTGCTGTAAGAACTCCCCTGCTCTCTGGAGATATGAGCCTCGGATCAATCGTTTAAGAATCAAATCTATCTGAAGCTTCTCTGGTTTGGGTCAGGACTCGTCTCTGAAGGTTCTCAGAGAGATTTGATTCCTGAATGCTTGATCCGAGGCTCATATCTCCAGAGAGCAGGAGAGTTCTTACAGCAGATGATTATCTGGAGATGACTGAAGCTCCTCTGGTTTGGGTCAGGACTCGTCTCTGAAGGTTCAGGCATCTCCAGATGATCATCTGCTGTAAGAACTCTAGAGGAGAGTGGAGGAGAGCGAGAGAGGTACCGTTGAGCAGGCACTGGCGAACCTCCTCCGCCTCGTATCTCATCCCGGTGCTGTTCAGGAAGTTCAGCGGCAGATCTGCTTCAGGAAGAGGAAACTGAGTCTCCTCACCGTTCACCACCAGAGACGTGGGGCACCACAGGTGAGCCGGAACCTGGCCGGAAGCAGCACATCGAATAAAAATCCAATATCAGAGAGAGAGGCGTGAAGGAGAGGGAGGGGGAGGATGAAAGGGAATCTACACGGCTGTCTCTGTAGGACACACCGCTCAGCAGACCTTGATGGTTCCAGAGGAGCCGACGATCAGCGCTTCATTGGGCAGCTCTGCAGCAATCGAACAGACGCAGACTGCCAATCGCTGGCCAGAGAATCGCAGCGTCACCACCATCGCTTCGTCCACTCCTGACACAGCACAAACATCACCTGATCAGTTGTCCTCCTCCACCCAGAGATCACAGAGCGATGGGTTACCGGTGTCGAGGAGCACTCCGGAAGCCTGAACGCTGTCGGGCCGCTCCCCGCCGAACACCATGAGCGCCATCTGAATGCAGTACACCCCGATGTCCAGCAGCGCTCCTCCACCCAGCTCCTTCTGGATGGACCGAGGTACACCGAGGAGCTTCACCCCAAACTCTGCCCGAAAAAACTTCAGCTGGCCCACTGCATTCTGGGAGAGGAGCCGGGAGATCTCCAGAGAGGCTGGGAAGAACCGCGTCCACACGGCCTGGACACCAAAGAACACCAGCTCAAGCTCTTCAGGAACCCGGAGGAACCTTGCTCTCGAATAATAACACGAATAATAAGAGCACTCAAGAAGAGGGTGAGACCTCCATGAGGAAGACCTGGCTCCTCCGGGCTCCCTCCAGAAGCTGCTGCACCTCCCTCCGGTTCATGGCCAGGGGTTTCTCACACAGGATGTTCTTCTGATGCTCCATGAAGAGCAGAGATACTCGCAGATGGTGCGGGTGGATGGTGCCCACGTACACCACCTCTGAAACACAGAAGAGTTAGATCTGCTCTGCTGCTGAGTCTTTTCATCACACCTTCTGTTCTCCTCACCGATGTCCGGATCTCGAGCGAGTTCCTCGTAGCTGCCGTACGCTCGAGGAATCTTATGTGTCTGAGCGAACGCCTGAGCCTTGGACAGGTCCCGTGCCGCCACCGCCACCACCTGAACAAACCAGAACCAAACCGGCGTCACTTTCCATCGGAACCCTCCCAGCCCCTCCGAACCCCTCCCAGCCCCTCCGAACCCTCCCAGCTCCTCCTGAACCCTCCCAGCTCCTCCGAACCCTCCAAGCTTCTCCTGACCCCTCCCAGCCCCTCCGAACCCTCCAAGCTTCTCCTGACCCCTCCCAGCTCCTCCTGAACCCCCCCAGCACCTCCTGACCCCTCCCAGCTCCTCCTGAACCCCTCCCAGCACCTCCTGACCCCTCCAAGCTACTCCTGACCCCTCCCAGCTCCTCCTGAACCCTCCCAGCTACTCCTGACCCCTCCTAGCTACTCCTGAACCCCCCAGCACCTCCTGACCCCTCCCAGTTCCTCCTGAATCCCTCCCCAGCACCTCCTGACCCCTCCCAGCACCTCCTGACCCCTCCCAGCTCCTCCTGAACCCCTCCCCAGCACCTCCTGACCCCTCCCAGCTCCTCCTGAACCCCCCCAGCACCTCCTGAACCCCTCCTTAGCACCTCCTGACCCCTCCCAGCACCTCCTGACCCCTCCCAGCTCCTCCTGAACCCCCCCAGCACCTCCTGAACCCCTCCTTAGCACCTCCTGACCCCTCCCAGCTCCTCCTGAACCCCCCGCAGCACCTCCTGACCCCTCCCAGCTCCTTCTGACCCCTCCCAGCACCTCCTGACCCCTCCCAGCACCTCCTGACCCCTCCCAGCTACTCCTGACCCCTCCCAGCTCCTCCTGAACCCCCCCAGCACCTCTTGACCCCTCCCAGCTACTCCTGACCCCTCCCAGCTACTCCTGAAACCCCCCAGCACCTCCTGACCCCCCCCAGCCCCTCCTGACCCCTCCCAGCTCCTCCTGAACCCCTCCCCAGCACCTCCTGACCCCTCCCAGCTCCTCCTGAACCCCTCCCCAGCACCTCCTGACCCCTCCCCAGCACCTCCTGACCCCTCCCAGCACCTCATGACCCCTCCCAGCTCCTCCTGAACCCCCCCAGCACCTCCTGAACCCTCCCCAGCACCTGCTGACCCCTCCCAGCACCTCATGACCCCTCCCAGCTCCTCCTGAACCCCCCCAGCACCTCCTGACCCCTTCCAGCTCCTCTTGACCCCTCCCAGCTCCTCCTGAACCCTCCCCAGCACCTCCTGACCCCTCCCAGCTCCTCCTGAACCCCCCCAGCACCTCCTGAACCCTCCCCAGCACCTGCTGACCCCTCCCAGCACCTCATGACCCCTCCCAGCTCCTCCTGAACCCCTCCCAGCACCTGCTGACCCCTCCCAGCACCTCTTGACCCCTCCCAGCTCCTCCTGAACCCCCCCCAGCACCTCCTGACCCCTCCCAGCTCCTCCTGAACCCCCCCAGCACCTCTTGACCCCTCCCAGCTCCTCCTGAACCCCCCCCCAGCACCTCTTGACCCCTCCCAGCTCCTCCTGAACCCCCCCAGCAGTGTGAGAGTAAGAGAGAGAGAGGCAGATAGAAAGAGAGGACAGGAAGAGAGAGAGGGACAGAGAGAGAGAGAATACTGCAAAGAATAAGAGCAAGATAAATGCAGTACCGCTGTTGTCCAGAGTCATTGTGTTATCGCTGTTTCCTCGCTGCACAGAAACACTTTCTCTTTCTGATTTTATTGTTTACTTTTGTTCTAGAGTTTATGAACGAGTTTAACACGCGATAACGAGTATCTCCAGCGCCGAGAGAGAGAGGGAGAGAGAGCGAGAGAAAGAGAGAGAGAGAGAGAGAGAGAGGAGAGAGAGAGAGAGACCCGAACCATTTCTCTCTCTCTCTCCCTCCCCCCCCTCTCTCTCTCTCTCTCTCTCTCTCTCTCTCTCTCTCTCTCTCTCTCTCTCTCTCCTGTACCTGGTGGTGTTCAGCTGGGAGAGTTCTCAGAGCCGTGGTGAAGTCATGGCTGATCTTCCCAGAGCTGCAGATCCCCCAGCGCAGCGCCATGATGGATTTGTGACGTATCACTACCGGAAGCAGCCAGAAGAGGGCGCCACACTCTTACTCTACACCTTCTTTACCATTGCTTTATTGTTCCCTTACTTTACATTATCGTTCCAGAAAACGGGTTTCCTGTTATTTTAAACATAAATTACCTAGCAGATAAGATGGGTCAACTACATTATAATTAAAAATGCGCAATGTAACTTAGTTTTCCTTTTCACAGTTTAATTATGGACAAATAAAGGTGGCGTTTTCATTAAAAACAAGTGAAGTGCATCATAGAAACCAGCAAAAATCACCAGCGTCCAGAAATGTACCTGAACTTACTTGACAGTAGGTAATGAGGGCCCTGAGGGTTTATTTGGGGGTTCTGCAAGAAGTGTTCTAACCAGATATAAACGGGACACATCCACAATTTATTAGATTTTTAACTCAGCCATGCTGAGCATGCAGTACCTGGTGCTCCTGAGCTGAGAGGGTCTTGAGGGCCACACAGAAGTCATGGCTGATACCTCCAGAGCCACACACACCCCAGCGGGTCGCCATGTCCTCAGAATCAAAGCACAACATCTCACTTAAAGTCACACCTAAACACAGCGGCGTCGAGCAAGAACTTTACTCAACTCTTCAGATAAAGAACGTTCACAGAGAGTGAATGCTACCTGTGAATGCTTTACCGAATAGTAATTCAGAGGAATTCTCCAGACTGCACAGGGGTTTAAAGAAAGTCATTAAAGTGTTAAAACCACTGGAGAGCGAGAGAGCGGAGGACAGAAATGTGTTCCAGAGACCTAGCTGCTGCCCTCTGAACACGAGAGCATTGACGGGTCAACTCAAACAGAAAACACAGGTTAAAGCAGTCCGTCGTGCTTCTCCTCCACACAGACTTCCTTCACTCATGATCAAACATCAAGCGTAGCTACGACTCACCTGCTTCCACTTCGACTCACTGTTCCGAGAGCCTTCAGAGAGCCGGATCTCATGTGAGATGAGAGAGAGCAGCCTCCAGGCTCTTGTAAATCTGTGTCATGTGTACATCACAAACTTGCACATTGCACCCGAAGAGTGAGTGGTGCATAAAAACACTCTACTGTTAACCCTTTCAGAGCTGCTGAGAGATCTCACGTTTCCTCATTACATATGTGCTTCAATATACTGACAAAATCTCTGACCCCGGTCTCCAAGCGACTCTTACTTGTCTAAAAGAAGACCCTGGTCTCCGAGCGACTCTTACCTGTCTAACAGGAGACCCTGGTCTCCAAGCGAATCTTACTTGTCTAACAGGAGACCCTGGTCTCCAAGCGACTCTTACTTGTCTAACAGAAGACCCTGGACTCCGAGCGACTCTTACTTGTCTAACAGGAGACCCTGGTCTCCAAGCGACTCTTACTTGTCTAACAGGAGACCCTGGTCTCAGCGCGACTCTTACCTGTCTAACAGGAGACCCTGGTCTCCAAGCGAATCTTACTTGTCTAACAGGAGACCCTGGTCTCCAAGCGACTCTTACTTGTCTAACAGGAGACCCTGGTCTCCGAGTGACTCTTACCTGTCTAACAGGAGACCCTGGTCTCCAAGCGACTCTTACCTGTCTAAAAGAAGACCCTGGTCTCCGAGCGACTCTTACCTGTCTAACAGGAGACCCTGGTCTCCGAGTGACTCTTACTTGTCTAACAGGAGACCCTGGTCTCAGCGCGACTCTTACCTGTCTAACAGAAGACCCTGGTCTCCAAGCGACTCTTACCTGTCTAACAGGAGACCCTGGTCTCCGAGCGACTCTTACCTGTCTAACAGGAGACCCTGGTCTCCGAGTGACTCTTACCTGTCTAACAGGAGACCCTGGTCTCCGAGTGACTCTTACCTGTCTAACAGGAGACCCTGGTCTCCAAGCGACTCTTACTTGTCTAACAGGAGACCCTGGTCTCAGCGCGACTCTTACCTGTCTAACAGAAGACCCTGGTCTCCAAGCGACTCTTACCTGTCTAACAGGAGACCCTGGTCTCCGAGTGACTCTTACCTGTCTAACAGGAGACCCTGGTCTCCGAGTGACTCTTACCTGTCTAACAGGAGACCCTGGTCTCCGAGTGACTCTTACCTGTCTAACAGGACACCCTGGTCTCCGAGCGACTCTTACCTGTCTAACAGGAGACCCTGGTCTCCGAGTGACTCTTACCTGTCTAACAGGAGACCCTGGTCTCCGAGCGACTCTTACCTGTCTAACAGGAGACCCTGGTCTCCGAGCGACTCTTACTTGTCTAACAGGAGACCCTGGTCTCCAAGCGACTCTTACCTGTCTAAAAGAAGACCCTGGTCTCCGAGCGACTCTTACCTGTCAAACAGGAGACCCTGGTCTCCAAGCGAATCTTACTTGTCTAACAGGAGACCCTGGTCTCCAAGCGACTCTTACTTGTCTAACAGGAGACCCTGGTCTCAGCGCGACTCTTACCTGTCTAACAGAAGACCCTGGTCTCCAAGCGACTCTTACCTGTCTAACAGGAGACCCTGGTCTCCGAGCGACTCTTACCTGTCTAACAGGAGACCCTGGTCTCCGAGCGACTCTTACCTGTCTAACAGGAGACCCTGGTCTCCGAGTGACTCTTACCTGTCTAACAGGAGACCCTGGTCTCCGAGTGACTCTTAACTGTCTAACAGGAGACCCTGGTCTCCGAGTGACTCTTACCTGTCTAACAGGAGACCCTGGTCTCCGAGCGACTCTTACCTGTCTAACAGGAGACCCTGGTCTCCGAGCGACTCTTACTTGTCTAACAGGAGACCCTGGTCTCAGCGCGACTCTTACCTGTCTAACAGAAGACCCTGGTCTCCAAGCGACTCTTACTGTCTAACAGAAGACCCTGGTCTCCAAGCGACTCTTACCTGTCTAACAGGAGAACCCTGGTCTCCGAGCGACTCTTACCTGTCTAACAGGAGACCCTGGTCTCCGAGTGACTCTTTACCTGTCTAACAGGAGACCCTGGTCTCCGAGTGACTCTTACCTGTCTAACAGGAGACCCTGGTCTCCGAGTGACTCTTACCTGTCTAACAGGAGACCCTGGTCTCCGAGCGACTCTTACCTGTCTAACAGGAGACCCTGGTCTCCGAGCGACTCTACTTGTCTAACAGGAGACCCTGGTCTCCAAGCGACTCTTACTTGTCTAACAGGAGACCCTGGTTCTCAGCGCAACTCTTACCTGTCTAACAGAAGACCCTGGTCTCCAAGCGACTCTTACTTGTCTAACAGGAGACCCTGGTCTCCGAGCGACTCTTACCTGTCTAACAGGAGACCCTGGTCTCCAAGCGACTCTTACTTGTCTAACAGGAGACCCTGGTCTCAGCGCGACTCTTACCTGTCTAACAGAAGACCCTGGTCTCCGAGCGACTCTTACTTGTCTAACAGGAGACCCTGGTCTCAGCGCGACTCTTACTTGTCTAACAGGAGACCCTGGTCTCAGCGCGACTCTTACCTGTCTAACAGAAGACCCTGGTCTCCAAGCGACTCTTACTTGTCTAACAGGAGACCCTGGTCTCCGAGGGACTCTTACCTGTCTAACAGGAGATCCTGGTCTCCAAGCGACTCTTACTTGTCTAACAGGAGACCCTGGTCTCCGAGTGACTCTTACCTGTCTAACAGGAGACCCTGGTCTCCAAGCGACTCTTACCTGTCTAAAAGAAGACCCTGGTCTCCGAGCGACTCTTACCTGTCTAACAGGAGACCCTGGTCTCCGAGCGACTCTTACTTGTCTAACAGGAGCCCCTGGTCTCCGAGTGACTCTTACCTGTCTAACAGGAGATCCTGGTCTCCAAGCGACTCTTACTTGTCTAACAGGAGACCCTGGTCTCAGCGCGACTCTTACCTGTCTAACAGAAGACCCTGGTCTCAGCGCGACTCTTACCTGTCTAACAGAAGACCCTGGACTCCGAGCGACTCTTACTTGTCTAACAGGAGCCCCTGGTCTCCGAGTGACTCTTACCTGTCTAACAGGAGATCCTGGTCTCCAAGCGACTCTTACTTGTCTAACAGGAGACCCTGGTCTCAGCGCGACTCTTACCTGTCTAACAGGAGACCCTGGTCTCAGCGCGACTCTTACCTGTCTAACAGAAGACCCTGGACTCCGAGCGACTCTTACCTGTCTAACAGGAGACCCTGGTCTCCAAGCGACTCTTACTTGTCTAACAGGAGACCCTGGTCTCAGCGCGACTCTTACCTGTCTAACAGAAGACCCTGGACTCCGAGCGACTCTTACCTGTCTAACAGGAGACCCTGGTCTCCGAGCGACTCTTACCTGTCTAACAGGAGACCCTGGTCTCCGAGCGACTCTTACTTGTCTAACAGGAGACCCTGGTCTCCAAGCGACTCTTACTTGTCTAACAGGAGACCCCGGTCTTCGAGCAACTCTTACCTGTCTAACAGAAGACCCTGGACTCCGAGCGACTCTTACCTGTCTAACAGGAGACCTCGGTCTCCGAGTGACTCTTACCTGTCTAACAGGAGACCCCGGTCTTCGAGCAACTCTTACCTGTCTAACAGGAGACCCTGGTCTCCGAGCGACTCTTACCTGTCTAACAGGAGACCCTGGTCTCCAAGCGACTCTTACCTGTCTAACAGAAGACCCTGGTCTCCAAGCGACTCTTACCTGTCTAACAGGAGACCCTGGTCTCCGAGCGACTCTTACCTGTCTAACAGGAGACCCTGGTCTCCGAGTGACTCTTACCTGTCTAACAGGAGACCCTGGTCTCCGAGTGACTCTTACCTGTCTAACAGGAGACCCTGGTCTCCGAGTGACTCTTACCTGTCTAACAGGAGACCCTGGTCTCCGAGCGACTCTTACCTGTCTAACAGGAGACCCTGGTCTCCGAGCGACTCTTACTTGTCTAACAGGAGACCCTGGTCTCCAAGCGACTCTTACTTGTCTAACAGGAGACCCTGGTCTCAGCGCAACTCTTACCTGTCTAACAGAAGACCCTGGTCTCCAAGCGACTCTTACTTGTCTAACAGGAGACCCTGGTCTCCGAGTGACTCTTACCTGTCTAACAGGAGATCCTGGTCTCCAAGCGACTCTTACTTGTCTAACAGGAGACCCTGGTCTCAGCGCGACTCTTACCTGTCTAACAGAAGACCCTGGTCTCCGAGCGACTCTTACTTGTCTAACAGGAGACCCTGGTCTCAGCGCGACTCTTACTTGTCTAACAGGAGACCCTGGTCTCAGCGCGACTCTTACCTGTCTAACAGAAGACCCTGGTCTCCAAGCGACTCTTACTTGTCTAACAGGAGACCCTGGTCTCCGAGGGACTCTTACCTGTCTAACAGGAGATCCTGGTCTCCAAGCGACTCTTACTTGTCTAACAGGAGACCCTGGTCTCCGAGTGACTCTTACCTGTCTAACAGGAGACCCTGGTCTCCAAGCGACTCTTACCTGTCTAAAGAAGACCCTGGTCTCCGAGCGACTCTTACCTGTCTAACAGGAGACCCTGGTCTCCGAGCGACTCTTACTTGTCTAACAGGAGCCCCTGGTCTCCGAGTGACTCTTACCAGTCTAACAGGAGATCCTGGTCTCCAAGCGACTCTTACTTGTCTAACAGGAGACCCTGGTCTCAGCGCGACTCTTACCTGTCTAACAGAAGACCCTGGTCTCAGCGCGACTCTTACCTGTCTAACAGAAGACCCTGGACTCCGAGCGACTCTTACTTGTCTAACAGGAGCCCCTGGTCTCCGAGTGACTCTTACCTGTCTAACAGGAGATCCTGGTCTCCAAGCGACTCTTACTTGTCTAACAGGAGACCCTGGTCTCAGCGCGACTCTTACCTGTCTAACAGGAGACCCTGGTCTCAGCGCGACTCTTACCTGTCTAACAGAAGACCCTGGACTCCGAGCGACTCTTACCTGTCTAACAGGAGACCCTGGTCTCCAAGCGACTCTTACTTGTCTAACAGGAGACCCTGGTCTCAGCGCGACTCTTACCTGTCTAACAGAAGACCCTGGTCTCCGAGCGACTCTTACCTGTCTAACAGGAGACCCTGGTCTCCAAGCGACTCTTACCTGTCTAACAGGAGACCCTGGTCTCCGAGCGACTCTTACTTGTCTAACAGGAGACCCTGGTCTCCAAGCGACTCTTACTTGTCTAACAGGAGACCCCGGTCTTCGAGCAACTCTTACCTGTCTAACAGAAGACCCTGGACTCCGAGCGACTCTTACCTGTCTAACAGGAGACCTCGGTCTCCGAGTGACTCTTACCTGTCTAACAGGAGACCCCGGTCTTCGAGCAACTCTTACCTGTCTAACAGGAGACCCTGGTCTTCGAGCAACTCTTACCTGTCTAACAGGAGACCCTGGTCTCCGAGTGACTCTTACCTGTCTAACAGGAGACCCTGGTCTCCGAGTGACTCTTACCTGTCTAACAGGAGACCCTGGTCTCCGAGCGACTCTTACCTGTCTAACAGGAGACCCTGGACTCCGAGCGACTCTTACCTGTCTAACAGGAGACCCTGGTCTCCAAGCGACTCTTATCTGTCTAACAGGAGACCCTGGTCTCAGCGCGACTCTTACATGTCTAACAAGAGAGCCATGTCTTCGAGCGACTCTTACCTGTCTAACAGGAGACCTCGGTCTTCGAGCAAATCTTACCTGTCTAACAGGAGACCCTGGACTCGGAGCGACTCTTAACTGTCTAACAGGAGACCCCGGTCTTCGAGCAACTCTTACCTGTCTAACAGGAGACCCTGGACTCCGAGTGACTCTTATCTGTCTAACAGGAGACCCTGGTCTCCAAGTGACTCTTACCTGTCTAAAAGAAGACCCTGGTCTCAGCGCGACTCTTACATGTCTAACAGGAGACCCTGGTCTCCGAGTGACTCTTACCTGTCTAAAAGAAGACCCTGGTCTCAGCGCGACTCTTACATGTCTAACAGGAGACCCCGTGAGGGCCGTTGGCGTATGGAAGGAGAGACAGCTTGCACAAACATCGAGGTTCTCCCTTAAGCCACGTCTTACACCCGGGGTAGGTGAAAGGTAGGTGAATAATAACCTGATTGTGTAACTCTCCGGATGTAAAGGATAGTTTTGGTGCATCTGACAGGGCTTTCAGACCAGGACTAGAGTTGCGTGGCTAGTGGGTGCTTCTGGTGCTGGAGTCAATGGCTAGCTTCTAAATGAAACCCATGCGGTGAAGACAGAAGGTCTACGGCAGGTTCTGGAGGACACGGAGCGCTCAGCACTGCCTCACATGCAGAGAAAATTCACATTTTACATTTCTTTCCACTTTTTTTGTGGCCACCTCAAGCAATCAGGAGCTTCCTAGAGTCGTCACGTGAAGGAACCCGGAACCAGAGTTGGTTCTCTCACAGGAAATTGAGTGTTTCTCACGTTCACTCAGTAACGATCCACGACTTTTCAAATTCACAGTCTGAGAAAACACTCTGGAGCTGGGGTCTCCAAACCCGGTCCTGGAGGGCCAGGGCTCTGCACGTTTTTGGTTCAACCATCATGAAACACAACTGTGGCACTAATTAGGGTCCTCTGATTGGCTGAAGCTAGAGTAGAATGCGTACTAGAGTAGGGCAGCGGCCGTCCAGGACCAGGTTTGGGGAACCCTGCTTTATTGATCCACAGAGTCTTCAGGGAAGCAGTGAACGAGAGGAAAAACTGGAGTCCTTTCACTCAGACTGCGGCTCAGAGTAATGTAGAGCAGCTGCACTGACTCCAGTGAGATGCAGCTAGTACGAGACAGAGGTCCTGCACCATCAGGTCCTGCAACCCAACCCCCGGCAGGGGCCCGGCACCGATCCGCGGAATCACTTGTACAGGGCTGACAAAGAAAAAATGTTTTGTTGTATTTATTATTCGAGTCTGAACAATCTTTGATTTTAAAAAAAAGGATCTCGGTCCCATCTCGGTCTCGTACTCATGTTATGTTGCTGCCACAATAAGCTGCTAATACATTTATTATTCTATTCTGTCACATAGAGTATTATACTGTTCTATTGCCATATAGTCAGCGTCCACCACACTCCGCTGATCAGAACAAGCTTACTTTGGTTCAAAACAGTCGTCAGCTGATCTAACCCTAACCTGATCCTCACTGGGACTTTGTGAAGCTGCTTTGAAAGCAACTGCTAAAGGAGCGCTCTATAAAAACTTGATTGATTGATTCTCAATGTAAGCCCTTTATGTAATAATCATAGTAATAATAACACAAACAATTTTTTATTTCTTTTTTTCAGTCAGCTTCAGTCGATATCACACCTAAAGCTGTAAATCTACCAATGGCATGGACAGAGTCTCTCACTGGACTCCTGGAGGACCGCAGTCCTGCACAGATCTGCTCCAACCTCAACGAACACACCTGATCTCACTGATTAGGCTCCTCTGGGTCTGTTTGAAGTGTCTGGTTTGTCGGCGGCCCTCCAGGAACTGAGTTTGAGACCCCTGCTGTAGCAAGAAAACGAATCTGAGGCACTGAAATGTGTTTATTGTGATTGAAGCAGCTCTGAAGGGGTTAAAACTGTATTCCCCCTTCACACCAGACGGAGGCGCGCTGAGCAGCAACGTTCCCGTCTAAAGGAGAAGACTGCAAACAGGCGAGTCTCAAACACCAGGGTTTAAAATGCTTGCTGTGACGACGGATGTCCTCTTCAGGTATGGTTCTAATGAAAGAACTTCCTGTAGGAAATGCTAAAGGCAGCAAATACATATTGTAGAGAAAAACAATCTGGTTTACAACTCTAAAAAGAAAAACATATTATTTAAAACTCTTAAAAATACATACAACATAAAAACAACATACCTAATAAAATAAAGAGGTATAAGTAATGGTAGTAATGGTTACTTCCTTTCTCCTTTTCAATTATCAGCAAGCAGACAAAACACAGACGAGTCTCTGAGTTCAGAACAGTTTTATTTAATCTGAGTTTCAGAGAAGAGTCCATGAGGAGAAACCCTGATCATCTCCTAAACATAGACTTATTGCTATTTCCAACAGGATCCAGGTTAAAAAGGAAGAAGAGTAAGAAGAGAAAAGAGTCAATAGATTGATGTTCTCCAGTCGATCTGTGAGTCTGAGCCCTGGAGCTGCAGCTCACCAGAATAGGTTTCTGATCACAAACAAAGCCTAAAACACCACGTGATAGCTCAACATCATTATGCTAAACAGAGAGATATGATTTAATGCACAGTGAGGAGGGTTTAAACAGAACCACAAAGAGCTATATGATCCCGATCCCAGAGTCGCTTTCCTTCCCCGGAGTCCAATCCACACATTAATGCAATAACAGAATATCTGAGAATCAGTTTCCTGAACGTCTCATTTTACTCCTCAAGCAAACCTTGAACAAAGAGATCTGACTTTTGAGATGAAACTAAAGTAAATGCGGTCGTTTGAGGAACCTTTAGCCCAAAGCTGGAGAGAAGAACACTAACAAGGACCAAACAACATCTTGACTGACAGCTCCGCTAAGATTTTCAGAGCCCAACATGAACGCCAGGTTGATTAGAGATGCTCTCCTCCTGATTTCTTCCACTCATCAGCCATCACAGATACGGCTCCCTCTGGTTCTCTTTGTGATTGTCTTTTATGTAACTGTCACAAAAATATCCAAACAACTCCTCAATCAATTTCTACCCCCTCGAGAGAACCAGGAAACAATCAAGAGTGAAGACTGAAGCTGAGACTCCTAGCGAAGTGCCTGCAGGGGTCCCCGCGCCACCCGGTGTCGCTGTGTTTCACATAGCAACCCCTCAGGACACCTGAGCAAGCACACAGGACTCTTTAAATTCACATGAACTTGTAAATGCTTCCAGAAACTTAAATTAAATTAACTTAACAACCTAGACACTAACGTGATATCAACCCTGAAATCCATCTAGAGTAACTTAGCAACCGTCCAGATTATTATCCAGAAACAATAGCAACCATCCAGGATACCCAAGTTACCATTCAGACACCCTAGCAACCCTCCAGAATAAATAGGTTCCTATCCAGACACTCTAACAACCATCCAGGATACCAAAGTTACCGTCCAGACACCATAGCAACCATCCAGAATACCCAAGTTACCATCCAGACACCCTAGCAACCAACTAGAATACCCAAGTTACCATCCAGACACCCTAGCAACCATCCAGAATACATAGGTTACCATCCAGACATCCTAGCAACCATCCAAAATACCCAAGTTTCTGCCCAAACACCCTAGAAACGATCCAGAATACCCAGGTTACCATCTAGACACCCTAGCAACCATCCATAATACTCAAGTTACTGTCCAGACACCCTAGCAACCCTCCAGAATAAATAGGTTCCTATCCAGACACTCTAGCAACCATCCAGGATACCAAAGTTACCATTCAGACACCCTAGCAACCATCCAGAATACCCAAGTTACTGTCCAGACACCCTAGCAACCAACTAGAATACCCAAGTTACCATCCAGACACCCTAGCAACCATCCAGGATACCAAAGTTACCATTCAGACACCATAGCAACCATCCAGAATACCCAAGTTACCATCCAGACACCCTAGCAACCAACTAGAATACCCAAGTTACCATCCAGACACCCTAGCAACCATCCAGAATACACAAGTTACAATCCAGACACCCTAGCAACCCTCCAGAATACATAGGTTACCATCCAGACATCCTAGCAACCATCCAAAATACCCAAGTTTCTGCCCAAACACCCTAGAAACGATCCAGAATACCCAGGTTACCATCTAGACACCCTAGCAACCATCCATAATACTCAAGTTACTGTCCAGACACCCTAGCAACCCTCCAGAATAAATAGGTTCCTATCCAGACACTCTAGCAACCATCCAGGATACCAAAGTTACCATTCAGACACCCTAGCAACCATCCAGAATACCCAAGTTACTGTCCAGTCACCCTAGCAACCATCCAGAATACCCAAGTTACAATCCAGACACCCTAGCAACCATCCAGGATACACTGGCTATGATTCAGACACCCTAGCAATGATCCAGGATACCCAAGCTACCCATCAAGATGAGGTTCTGAACATAAGCCTAGAAACCATCACAAAGACCATGTTTCCGTTTATTACATTAAGAAACTATTAGAGTAGACCTAAAAGAGAATGTTCTCTTGTTTTTAAGAAGAAAAGACAGATGAAGAAGCGATCGTTTGTGAGGAAACTATGTTTTGATTAATTTCAGTGAAACACTAGGGCTTCAGTGATGAGTCCAGTTGTGCAGTCGATCATCTACGTGATCCATGGATCTCAAACTCATTTCCTGGAGAGCTGTGGGGTTCTATTCCAGCCCGGTTTCCAGAGACACATCAGTAGCTTTGAACAAGTCAAAGCGAGCTCAGTTAGTGGAATCAGGTGCATTTAGTTTAGGTTGGCCAAAAACTACGCAGGGCAGGATTTGCGCTTGACACCCTTCTGTGATCCAAGTTCAGCCTCGAACCTGGGCTCAAAGACATAGCGTCCAGCAACAAGTCCATTTCAGTGTCTGAACCTCTGACCTCGAATATAAAAGCATCTTGTATTCAGGTCCCACTGACTACTTACCTCTGATTTAAATCTAAAGTGGATACACGACAGATCCAAACTCAAGAGTAACACGAGAGCCAAAGCAAGGTCTCAGTGGACTCTGTGGCTCTTAACTCGATCGATCACAGTAGTGTTTAGAAGGTGAAGATGAAACAGTGCGGAGGATCAGATACGAGGAAAGAAAGGTCCAAGCCAGGAAAACTCTGCACACCGAGTCTGAAAGCTTCCATTGTGGGTTTTTTGCATTCAGCTGTTTATAGCAACCTTGAAGATAGTCAAAAATCCCAGCCAAAAATACAAAAGTGGTCTGAAAAATAGAGTTTTCTCTGCAAAGGTGTGACTGAGGGGTTTACAAAGATTTCTAAAAGAGTAAAAGTGACGTCACACCTTCTACTCTGGGATATCCACCAGGAAAGAACTGCTCTCGATTTCTTCAAGGGGTTTAGGATCCTGCCTAGAGGGACTAAAACGAACTTTCTAACTAAAATACTTGCAAACAGTAAAACAATGTAATCTGTAGAGTGGAGCATTATTGGGGGCGTGGCCTGGAGGAGGAGTCAGGTCAGGAATCGGAAGCGCAGGGATTTGTTGATGTTCGTAGATATTTCCAGCTCCAGCTAGAACACCTGAGCACACATAACTGTCCAATCGAGCACCGTCAAGAGAGTCCCCCTCCAGCCAATCACAGCCCACCCGTACAGCAGAGCCTGGAGCGCTGCAGCCCCTGCTGGTGTTCTTCTACAGTAAATCCTCTAATATTTAAAGTGTTTTAAACCCTAGATACAGACTCGGGAGATCGACCTCTCTCTCTCGGAGTGATTGTCTAACTTGAGGAGCTTTCAGACTCGGCGTGCGCAGAGCTGGGACTAAACCTCACAGGTTGGAAGACAGTTTGGAACGTTGGAGTTCAAGTTCAAAAACAGTGGGGGATGTCCCTAAGGAGAAATCCTGCCCATGAGAGCCTGGAGAAGTCTGTACCGGGGCCCCTGATACTGAGCTACAAGGTTTGGGGGTGAAGGTGGGGGATAAATAGGGGGAGAGGCAGAAGGCAGACTCTCGGGGCAAAGTCTGGCCATCAGTAGAGAGGGATGGATGGGAACTGGAGAATATGTTCAAACCCTCATAAAAGCGAGCCAAGGGCGAGTCCATTCCTGAAGAATGGTGTCCTGGGAGCTGACCTGGGCAAGAAGACTGCGGGAGGAGGAGAGATGTGTGGGAGCCCGTGGCACTTGATTGGTCTCCATAATAGAAAGTTCTGCCCAAATCTGGGCTTTGCACCGTGGGGCTTAGCACTAGAGGGGTGTAGCTGGGAGAGGCGCTGGCTGAGCCATACTGAGCCAGCGTGGCCAGAGCGGACCTCTCGATTGGAAGGTACGAGGACAGGGAGGGTAGACCGGACCTCTCGACTGGATGGTACGAGGACATGGATGGTGGAGAGGACCTCTCGACTGGAGGGTGCGAGGACATGGATGGTGGAGAGGACCTCTCGACTGGAGGGTGCGAGGACAGTGAGGGTGGAGCGAACCTCTCCACTGGAGGGTACAAGGAGAGGGAGGGTGGAACGGACCTCTCGACTGGAGGGTACGAGGAGAAGGAGGGGGGAGTGGGTGCTCTCCGTGAAAAGCATCCAGGTGGAGGGAAGAGCTGCAACCCGCCCGATGGGTCCCCAGCTCTGGGAGAATGAGAGGGAACACTGATGGAGAGAGAGCTGTTAGTGAGGGGTGCACTCAAGCTCCCGGCTGATTCCACCAGGGGGTGTCTGGATTGAGAAGGGGTGTGTTTCTGTTGAGGGGAAGTACTGGGGTGGTTCTGGTTGCTTGGCGTGCAGGACGTGAGTGAAGCTGATGATGATGAAGAACCACTCTCAAATGGTGAAAACTTTCTACTGTCCCTGACAGATCTCGATGATGAGCAGGTTCCTTCGGTTCCTGATGGAAGCTTCGACGGGGATCCAGAAAGCGAGCCTGGGGTGGACTCTGGAGGAACCACGTGAACTCTCCTGATCTGCATGTTTGGGTCATTTCTGGGCTCCAGAAGGGAGACAGAGTGCGGCATGAGCGTTGGGGGCAGGTGGGGGCGATGGGTTAAAGCGATGGCGACCGATGTGGTGGCAGCCGCCGCCTGAAGAGGAGCTTGGATCAGAGGAGCCCAGATGACGGGGGTCGGGGAGGGTGGATCCGGGGGAGACAAGTTGGTGCAGTGAGCCATGTCTCGATCATGCTGAACGATCTGCTGGATGATTTCAGTCTCCTGGAAGTTCAGAAGCCCTGAATTTAAGTCGTGCTGGACCTTGTGCTGCAGGACGGAACTCTTCTTTCCTGCAAAGAGAGAGAGAAGCTGGTCTGAAAGCTCTGAAGGGCGACTTCACATCTCTGGGTTGTCCCTGAGAATGGGAATCTCCCCTTTAACTCCTTTAATCTCAGACTCTATGAAGAGGCTTGTGAGGACAGTGAAACTGAAGCGTCTGCTACTCTGGTTAAATGATCAGAAACCATCCAGATTAAAGCTCACTCCACACTGGAACTCTAAACTCGTGCAAGACACACAAACCAACCATAAAAGTAAGAGCGGACTCTTACAGCAAACAATTGTGGTCTTCAACAAAAGCAGACAGAATCCTGGAACTGTGTTCACCCTGCTCTTCACAGAGATTTACTGTTCAGTGGTGCTTCAGTTTTCGGTTCCTCTGAGTTATGGAGTTGGTCTGCAGGAACACAGGTATTCTGGATGCGCTGGAGCAGCTGAAGTGTACCGCAGAACTCAATAAAACTCTAACACTGCTGTTCTTTATGTTGTATACGGCGTCCCTACTGGACCGAGTGCATCTGAAAACAAGTCCTGGTGGTTTCTCTGACAGACGAGTGTTTCAGAAAGCTGTGTTTGTGAAAAAGATCACGAGAGTTTGATTTTATTTCTATCGTTGATTGTTCGAACGATTCGTGCTCTCTCTGCTCGGTGTGTTTCCACTCTTCTAAGAATGGCAGCACTTAAAACTCTTGTTAATATTTCAGCCGCCGCTCTCTCTCTCTCTCTCTCTCTGTTCTGATGGATATTTATAACAGCACCATGATCTGCTGGAGTTCTTCACCCTCTGGCGACCCTGGATTATTAAAGGCCTATCAGAGCACTCCGTCCTGTTTCACCAGAGAGTTCTGAAGGCCAGAATCTTCTCTGGGAAATGTTCAGCATCTCTTCATCATCAGAAACAGCCATGCTAGCTAACTCGTGGAGGGTTTAGGAACATTAGATTAGACGAACATGGTTTTGAATGTCACCACACACTGAATGTGAAGTTTTTTTCGTTACAGTACAAACGACTGACTCCACGGCCGCAGAGATCCATAGATCCCCAGCAGCTGGTGGAGCCTCGCGATGATCTACTCTTTAGAACCTGGACGGAGTGTCTGTGGTGTCACCCATAGGTTTCATGTAAAGTTAGATGCTCAGGTATTCCAAAAAGTGGAAGTTAGTGGCTAAAAGTGGGCGGAGCCAGCATTACAAAATGCACCCGAGGCAGGACATGGCCATTGAGGTGTCTGATTGGCTGAAGGTTTAAATTGTATACATCTTAAACAAACAAAGGAAAACATAATGAAGGATGTTCATGAAGGTCAAAAGTAGCGATCTGCATCAGCAAACCTAATGGAACCAGGGGTGGAGACATGTTTTTTCAGTTCCAGAGCTGTTTAGTTTTAACACTGGGGTGAATAAGAACCTGCTCACTCTAGAGGCTGCTCGAGGAACTGCAGTCCAGTCTTTGACTCATCAGAGAACACACTTGACTGGTTTCCTGCTTCGGTGTTCCAACTGACTTTGAAAATGTAGTTTGAAACACTTTAAACCAGAACTGAAAATGGAGGTAACCCTCTGCTTACTCTAGTTTTAACTGAAAAGTTTTGTGGATATTAAATATTGTATCAGAGCCATGCAGTAGTCTAGTTGTCAGAAACCGCTCTCTTAAAGGCTGAGGTCGAGGCTCGTCCAGGCCTCTCGGTCTCGATCAAAACCAACCCTTTACTAGAGAATCAAAGAAAACCTGGAGCGGACAAACCTTCTCAAACCTTCTAGCGAGCGAGGGGCCATCAGTGCTAAAGTGAACAATCCTTTAAGCCGAGATGAGAGCGATAGATTGGAAGCGAGTGTGATCTCAGAGCAGCTGTTTCAGTTTCACTGTCCAGCCGTGTGTGTTTGAGAGCCGGTGTGTTACCGATGCGGTCGAGGCGATCGAGGGCCACGGTTTCGAAGGCTCTTCTCATCATGGGGTACTCCTCCAGAACCTCGTTGAAATGATCCACGGACAGCGAGTAGAGACGGCAGTACGTTTCCGAGCGAACGCTGGCCGTACGCCGCCCACGCGTTAGCAGACAGATCTCTGAAACACAACACACACAACGCTCTGTGAAGCAGCCACAATCCAACCATTCTCAAAGACAGAGAAAGAGAGGAGAGAGAGTACCAAAGATCGATTCTAGTCTCTTCCTGGAGTATCAAAGGTTGAGTCTAGTCACTTCCTGGGATACTAAAGGTCGAGTCTAATTACTTCCTGGAGTATGAAAGGTCAAAACTAGTCTCATCCTGGAGTACCAAAAGTCAAGTCTAGTCACTTCCTGGAGTATCAAAGGTTGAGTTTAGTCTCTTCCTGGAGTACCAAAGGTCGAGTCTAGTCTCTTCCTGGAGTACCAAAGGTCAAGTCTAATTACTTCATGGAGTATCAAAGGTCGAGTCTAATCACTTCCTGGAGTACCAAAGGTCGAGTCTAATTACTTCCTGGAGTATCAAAAGTCGAGTCTAGTCACTTCCTGGAGCATCAAAGGTCGAGTCTAATAACTTCATGGAGTACCAAAGGTCGAGTCTAATTACTTCCTGGAGTATCAAAGATCAAGTCTAGTTACTACATGGAGTATCAAAGATCAAGTCTAGTTACTTCCTGGAGCACCAAAGGTTGAGTCTAATTACTTCTTGGAGTACCAAAGGTCGAGTCTAATTACTTCCTGGAGTACCAAAGGTCGAGTCTAGTTACTTCCTGGAGTACCAAAGGTCGAGTCTAGTCACTTCCTGGAGTACCAAAGGTCAAGTCTAGTCACTTCCTGGAGTATCAAAGGTCGAGTCTAGTCTCTTCCTGGAGTATCAAAGGTCGAGTCTAATTACTTCCTGGAGTACCAAAGGTCGAGTCTAGTTACTTCCTGGAGTACCAAAGGTCAAGTCTAGTCACTTCCTGGAGTATCAAAGGTCGAGTCTAGTCTCTTCCTGGAGTATCAAAGGTCGAGTCTAGTCACTTCCTGGAGTATCAAAGGTCGAGTCTAGTCGCTTCCTGGAGTATCAAAGGTCGAGTCTAGTCACTTCCTGGAGTATCAAAGGTCGAGTCTAGTCTCTTCCTGGAGTATCAAAGGTCGAGTCTAGTCTCTTCCTGGAGTACCAAAGGTCGAGTCTAGTCTCTTCCTGGAGTACCAAAGGTCGAGTCTAGTCTCTTCCTGGAGTACCAAAGGTCGAGTCTAGTCACTTCCTGGAGTACCAAAGGTCGAGTCTAGTCTCTTCCTGGAGTACCAAAGGTCGAGTCTAATTACTTCCTGGAGTACCAAAGGTCGAGTCTAGTTACTTCCTGGAGTACCAAAGGTCAAGTCTAGTCACTTCCTGGAGTATCAAAGGTCGAGTCTAGTCTCTTCCTGGAGTACCAAAGGTCGAGTCTAGTCTCTTCCTGGAGTACCAAAGGTCGAGTCTAATTACTTCCTTCTCTCTTTCTTCTCTCTATTACTCTCTCTCTCTCTCTCTCTCTCTCTCTCTCTACTCAGACCTGGCCCCAGTGCATGCTGGGAGTGGAGAGGAAAGCTGTAGAGAATTGGTTTTTAACTGAGTTATTGACTCATGAAATTAATTTATGTAACGGCTCTTCTGAGGCGGTTTATGTTTATTCTTCATCCTCACATTCTGGCTCCGCGTGCAAAAAACAAACCGCAAGCTTTTTTCCACCTGCGCATTTGAAGGACCCTTGGACCCTTGGACCTTCTCCTCTGAAGGATCCAGACCTGGATTGAGAAACAGCTCAGGACGTTAAACAGCGCTGGAAATCAAGCGTGGCTTCAGGAGCTCAGGGGAAGAGATAAATCTCATAATGGAGGGATTTCACACGTCAGACTACCCAAGACAATATTAATTATTGCAGCGGTGCAATACCGATACGATTCGTCCCAGCCCTGCTGCTGCACCTGCGTGATCTCTAGCACAGAGTGAAACAGAGCCAGCTCAGGGCGGATCTGCTCCGGCGCTAACGTCCCAGAAACAGGGCACTTATCGGCTCCCATCCAGCGCTCGCGGTCCTCCCCGAGGCTTAGCGGCAGAGAGCTTTCGTTTCTCTAATCCATCATA